>JBBPDA010000013.1:9679085-9696291 GCA_037974385.1 Arnoldichthys spilopterus | reverse complement strand
GTAAAGTTAAGTTGAATTTTGCACTACATCCTCTCAGGGCATCTTATCTTACACAACTGCACCACAAGTCACTTTATTATTACTACTACAATGGGAAAAAGTTAATATTTAGCAGAATTAAGTTCAAGTTATCGTGGGTTCGGCCACCAGCACAGTTCGTGTGGGCCCCCTGTAGAAATTAATTGCCCAGCCTTGTCCTAGAGAAAAACAAAATCTTCTATTCTGACATAATAGCTGTAGAAATGAGGCAGAAGTGTTGATATTCTGGGAAAAGTCAATAGCTGTATTATCCCTTTCTTATCCAACACATTTCTATGCTGTGAAATGAGATCCAGCACATTAAAATTGCATGATTCAGTCTAGTCCAGTCCAGGTTGCCTCTTTGTGAGCAATGTAACTGAAAGGTGATGCATCAGAAAGGCTGGTATCGTAGGTGTTTTTCCCTCACTCAAGTACCCTGTTCCAATGGCTGACTTCTTGAAAGAGAAAGCTTGCACATGATGGCCAACTGAAGCGAATCCAGTGTGTACATAACACCCAAAACCAAGAGCATAAATGTCTTGTTTTCTTTCTCCCCTAACTGGGCACAGGGTAAATAAGCAAATAGTGTGTCTGATCACATTGCCAAGCATCCAAAAAGCTGTTCCTCTCTCTTTTTGGTGTTTTTTTTTTCCCAGTGTGTCTGGGACGTGCTGAAAGCATACGCATTAAGATGAGTGTGCGCATATGCATGCGTGATTGTTTTAGGCGAGCAGCCAACAGCAAAACGGCTCTCCAGAATGGCCCATATGGAGCGTCTATGCACCCTGCTTGATGTTGGAAGTGGTCAGAAAGGGAGAGGGAGAGGGAGAGGGACGCAGGGAGGTTTTTGCCATTTCCCTGTCATTAAAATATCCCCTTGACAAGCAAGGAGCTGGTGCTTTAGGCCCAACCATATGTGCCCAGACCGAGAGACCCGAGTCGACCCAGCCTAACAATCAAAACAGAACCAACCGAGCCTTTCCCTTTTCCAGGGCGCTCCACCCTTATGCTGCTGGTGCAGTGGTGTAGGGCGTTTAAGGGCAAAAACTTAAGTGAACGTGACTATTTGTCATTGTGAACACACCCAAAGTGCACAATAAAGAAACGTGACCTCTGCTTTGAAGCTGTCACACGTGCACACAGTAGTACTTCCCTCTTATCTCCACTGTTCTTTTCCCCTTAGTGTGATCCAGGTTTCCTGGGAGGTTGGCACACAGGCATGTTTAAATGAATCCCTCGCCCTCAGCAGCGGGACGGTGTGCTCCCTTACTGGCACACATTGTCATAGTGCAGGCCAAACCACTCTCTTCCCTGCGAAATGTCACTACGTGTGAAGGGGGTACATTGAAGCTTTTGAAGCTTGTATATTGTTCTGCGAGTCTTTTCATCACTGTAGGGACTGTGGTTGAAGTCTTCGTCAGTGTTCGTCCACTATTTCCCCCCCAAAGTGATAACAGTTCTCCGGAAACAAATGGGTCTTTCCTTATTAAGTGAAAATGACAATTTGTCATTGTGAACACACTCAAGCACCACAACGAAATGTGACCTCTGCATTTAACCCATCACACGTGCACACGTGGAGCAGTGGGCAGCTATCAGCAGTGTAGTGGGACGGTACCTTGCTCAAGAGCACCTCAGTAGTGCCTGGGTTGGGACTCGAACCTGTGACCTTCAGGTCTCAAAGGCAGCGTCCCAACCACTAGGCCACCACTGCCTTCTGTAGTGTTATGACCGGTCTCTTCTGAAACGAGCTCTTTGGATTCCAAATAACTCTTCTAACACTGTCAGGATTATTTAGTTACACTAGATTAGACATAAAATCACCAGTTAATGTTTGCCAGTTATTGGATGTACTATATATGATCCATGTTTAAAATTCTCTTCCTGCTTTATTTAAGGAAGTGAGCATAACGGACGTACACAATATTCGTATTTGAAGTAAATGGAAAATGATGTAAAACACACTTTGTACACAGGAAGAAAAATGTTCTTTAGTGTTATTACTCATGCAGACATGAATTGCTGGATAATGCAAGAGTAAGAGCCTGAGCTCAAGCTTTTTATTCATGATCTAGTTCTTAACACCATATTAATGCTCGCGGTGCGCTTGTTGGGCGACATCAGGAAGATGGTCTTTCTCAATAAGCCTCTAATGTAAACATAGTCATTGTAGTTTGCTCTCAGAAATCCATCCTTCTGCCTGCAGGCCCCTGACCGAGAGGATGTGCTGCTAACTTAACACACTGTCGTTGTCATACACTAAACTCATGCACCCAACACCTACACATGGATACACCGATCAGCCATAACATTAAAACCAACTGCTTAATGCGGTGTAGGTTCCTCTTCTTCCTGTCAAAACCTTTGAAGGTGAGCTCTGCCGTCTGGTGCCTAGATATTAGTAGCAGATATTTGAAGTTCTATATGTTGAAAGATGGGGTCACTGTGGATCAGAACGCTTTGCCCAGCACATCCCACAGATGCTCAGTCAAACTGAGATCTAGGAAATTCAACGTGTCATGTCTTCTGACCCCTTTCTATTATAGCCAGCAATTAGCTTAGGTTACTATATTTAAGCAATTAGCAAGTATTTGCTAATAAAAGTCGAAGTCGCTTTTCTGTGCTTAGATCCTTACACTTTCCCATATTGTCCCAACACATGAACGTCAAGAACAGACTTTTCATTTACCGCCTACTGTGTTAATATAATCAGTGTTTCCCGTCAGTGGTTCTAATGTTGTGGCTGATGGTGTATATAAAAATCAACTTTATAATATAACATTTCATTTTTGCTTTCTCTATACCTTTATATTCTGTATCCATTCTGAGTTTTTCTATAGCAGTTATCACAGTCGTTTAGGCAGTGTGGAAACCCCCCCAAGGCTCTGAAACACTACCCCTGCTTCTAATCCACTCCTGTCGCTTTTTGATACTGTCACTGGCCTAAGCCCCTGGGTGATCTGGACCGACTATTTAGCAGTAGCAGCGCTGAAAGATGTGTAGATGTGTAAGAGAGACTACAGATGTCTTTTCCTCCACATACAATGTTCACCTCTGACTCACTGAAAAGCACCAGGTAGCTGTTTGTCATCAACATGGGCAAAAGCAACAGGATACCACAGAGCATCGTGCCAAGAGAAGAGAGACACAGGCGATGGCAATGAGCTGGGTAGAGCGCTGCTGAAATCTGACATTACAATACAGTAGGATTGCACTGTACAGCACAGCTGTTTATTATAAATACTGTAAAAATGCATTTTAAGACCGGCTTCATAGAAGTTGGATGTATGACGTTCAGAGACGAGTTACGTCCTTGCAGAACTTCATACAGGGCCCTGTCTAAGATTTTGAAATGACAATTTAAATTCAGAAAAGGTCAAAACGTTGCTGCTCATGTGAAATCCGACCTCATAATTTTCACAGCAAGGATTTCTACAGCAGGGAGTTATGAAACGGACAAACGAGAGAAAGCCAAACTAGATCAGATTACTCGATAACACCAACAACATCCTTTACTGGATCCTTCTCTTGTTTTGCACTTCTCAGCAGCCAGCGTCTGCATATGGCGTCAAAGTGGCACTTTCAAACCTCAAGTCTTGTGTTTAAGTTTGTTGGAGCGTTTTATGATATGGGTGTGTGCATCTTATTGTGAGTTTTACACATTCCTCTGCTCACAGATTTCAGTTGGTCAAGGATTCTCAGTTCCCCCTTTTTGTCAGCAGAGGCTTTTTAATAACTGGTTGTGCCGTTTGCTGTGTGTCATTAAGTAAGAAAGCAAGTGCGCTTTACCATGCCTCTGTAGTTGTTCGATTTTGGCTAGCTACCCAAAATCTATGTATCTATGTAAAAAAATGTATGTAGCTAGCATGAAAAAAATCATTAGCATGACCAATTGTCTGTTTCATCAATACACACCATCTTCCTCCGCAGTGACATGTCGCGCAGTTTCTGCACAAGAACAGCCCCGTTCCTAGACTCAGCATCTGAAAACATTGGTTCCGATAGTCTGCAGTAGTGTGCGTTTGCTAGTGTGAGTGCGTAAATCAAACGTCAAAATAGCGACGCTGTGACTCGCTTACAAAAGATGTAAAAATTGACCTAAATCTTGTGACTCATGAGTCAGGTCTCAACTTGGTCCAGAGAAAAGTGCATCAGAAGTGTGTGAAGTTCTTTAAACGCTCATGTGTTATTAAACCAGTGCTGGAAGCCTTTTAATCATATCCTGCCCATTTGGGAACTGCTCCATTCAGATTAGTGTAAAAAAGCATTGGCATGTGCTGTATTTTGATCCTGCTGGTCGTTCTTGTACAGAAACCCACACCCTGGCATTGAAAATTCAAACGCATGAACACACTGTGACTACCATCTATAAGCAAACCAAAAAATGTTTTACAGCAAAAAAAAAATTCTAGTGAGGTAGTGCAGTTGTTCAAAAGCCACTCGCAGGCCCACTGTCTCAGTCAAGAAAAGACTCGTCCCATCTGAAGTGAGGCTCCTGTTCACACATGCAGTGCAGACAGAGCGGCACGAGAGAACACACTTAATAAGCAAATTCTTCATTTCTTGTAACCCTTAGAGTAGTGATGTTAAAACAAATATGCTGAGGGTTTTTTAGGATAACTACCGAACACGGAATCTCATCAAAGTCTGCTTGTTTTAGCGCTGTTAGCATAACCACACCAATACTGTGGACTCACCAGAGGTGTATTTCAGAAGCTTGTCAAGAGTCGGCAGGAAAGCTCGTTTGACATGAACACTATGAATGCTGCAGGAAACGAGTACGAGTGTTTGGAAATGGTGAGTTGTGATTTGTGTCAGTGTTTTGGACAACAGTAATTAGGACGGGGCTGTGTAATCAAAAACAGAGTGCATTTCTTTGCAGCTTCGTTAAAGGCAGTCGAGGTAGAACACTGGAGATTATTTTCTTTTCCTAATGTGATATTTTTCTTAGTGAAACCGTATATTCAGATGGGAAATCATTTAATTCGGAGAAATTGTAACATAAAACGTGTGTGTGTGTATGTGTTTTTGTATGGTTTTGACTTTACACAGTGTCAGGCCTTAGACGTTTCTCATCTGTACGAGTTGTGTTTATAAGTTGGTGGTCACTTTTTACACCACAGTTCGCTCCAGCATGCGCACACACAGCCACGCTATTCTTGAAGACCACTGTAGCTTATAATGTAGAACAAAAACACGCAAAATTAAAAGTATTGGTGTGTTCTGTATTTGAGTGAGAGGTTTTAGATGCTAATAGAACATTTTGAGCAGTGTGCCTAATACCATTATTATTATTATTATTATTGTTATTAATGCAGGAGTTAAACATTTACAGCATTCAGCAGGCGCTCTTGTCCAGAGCGATGAAAAACTGGTTTGTAGTCCATCTCCCTTCGTCTGTCTGTAGGGCTAAACCCGTCAACAGCCGTCATTCTACTAAGATACTACTCGCTACGTTACACACCATAACAAACCCTGCCAACCCTGTAAACGCAGAAGACAAGAAGTATATAAGAATAAACAATAGACAGTAACAATAAATGCGCAATAAATATGAGGCTAGTTAGTTTCCAAGATCCTCCTTGAAGAGGTACGTTTTGAGTCGTTGCTTGAAGACAGTGAAGACAATGAAGAAGTTCATTCCACCACTGGGGAGCCAGGACTGAAAAGATGTAGATGTCTTGATGTAGATTTTCCTCCTCTTTTGAGCATTGGAGGCTCAAGGCGAGCAGTGGTTGATGCTCGGAGATGACGGGCATTGATCTTGGTATTAGGCAAAAACATGGCTTTTGTATGATAAGTGAAAAAAGTGGCATCAAGACATCTCTGTGCTGAAGGTGACCAATAACATGAACTGGCACTTGCACGTGCCTGATATCTCTACAGAAGATAAGCTTGCTGAGTAAAGCTATTGACTTATCACGAGTCTAATGAAACAAATTCAACTGTGCGCCATTTAAGTTTCCACTTTTCTAAGGAAATGTTTTGTCGTTAGCTCAAGACCCTACGCAGCGTTTTCCACTCAATATTTAGCTGTGAATATTGAAATCAAACGGTTCCACCGAGGAATGACGTGTACCCAGTATCGATGTAGGAAATGCTCATCCGGCCAGAGTGAAGTCATTATGTCCTTCTTATTTCCTTTTGGAAAAGGGAGAGTGTTTCCCCTGCTATCACTTAATATAGACACTCTGCTCGTCAACACCCATAGTGACTATTAGACTCGTGCCAGGTGAATGACCTCAAGCCAGAGATCCTCTTCTCTGCAGCAGGGATGAATATGGGGATATGTGAGCTCATCACTGCCAATGGATAAATGGAAGGATATATACATACATATTTTATTGATCCTGAGGGAAACGTAGGTACCAGTAGCCATGATATACAAACAACAATGCACACACAAATGACAAAACACTATAAAAATACTATACAAACTGTACAAAACGTACATACTAGAAGAACTGTGCCATTCACAATGGGGACTGTGCAGATTGACAATAAGTATCACTGTGATGGGATTAATACTGTTATGATTGGGTGAGTGACCGGAATCTAGGTGTTCTGGCCTAAGGTGACAGAATGTAGCTTATGTAAGTTATTGTGCATATGATGTAGTAGCCGAGTTGTACACAGAAGAGTGGAGAGGTATCCTCAGGCCCCGAGTTCCTCCCCACCCGCCCCGCTGGGAAGACTTGGTCTAATGGGGAAAAAACAGCATCATATGGTGGACAGAAAATAATTCTGTACAAATGACAAATTTTTGCTCTGAAATGTTTAGAATGATGTAAAAAAACCTCGAACAGCCTGGTGCCATGGGTTTGTTTCTGCACGTTTTAGCACATAGCATTTTAAGCATGTACTGATGGCTCTCTGCTGTAACGGACTCCTTTGAATCCCATTGAGTGATGGGGACTTTTACCTCCCCATTGCTATGGGATGTTGTAGGAGGGGAAAAACCGAGGGAAGGAAGCAAAAATGGATAATGTGCAGAAAAACAGATTAAAACACAATTCCGACAGAACTTCCCTTTCCTCTATTGAGCTCCTCTCAGAAGTGTTCAAGGGAGGACGGTGTCGCCGGCTGCCATTTGTCTGTAGACTGCAATGCTTTGTTTTTCTTCCCTTTTCCCCTTTCAACTTTCCTTGCATTACATTCATGACTGCGGAAGTGCCCGTGTTAAGAGACAGAGAGAGAGAGAGAGAGAGAGAGAGAGAGAGAGAGAGAGAAAGAGAGTGAATTCTCTCACTGGCGTTCGCTCCTCTGGGATGCGTCATCCTCAGGGAAGATGTTTGAGACGCCCAGCACCGTTCTCTGACCGCTTCCTCCATGGTGTTTGTGTGAAGCTCTTAACTGCTGAGACTTTCCCTGGAGGTTAGTTCCGGGTTCTCTTGAATGGACATTAATGGAGACGGAGAACGACAGACTCCACGTACGACCACGCCGAACAAACAGGAAATGGCTTCAGCGACCATCTTGGCCCTTTCTGATCAGCACCTTTGTGCATGTGTGGGGGTAACCGAGTCCGACAGAAGACGAGGGAGGAGCGAGAGGGCAGCACTGTCCTTACGGCCTTAAGTAAAGAGTCATTTATGCAGACTTACTACAGTGTGAGTGGGAAAAGATTCCCCAGAAGCCACAGGATCGAGCAGGGGCTCGGTTCTGATCTGTAAATTGTAGAGCTGAACAGAACAGCGTCTTAAATTCTTTGAACAGTGCCCCCTTAAAAATATGGATGGGCAGTATTGGTCATCTGCATGTTTCATTACCATTGGTGTAAAATTACTCCTGCATAATTGTGTTTAGTGAAGCATTAAATGAAAATCTTTATATTTAATGAATATATTATTATGTACATTTTTTTTAATGTGGCATTACTAAAAGTAGTCTACTGGTTCCAGCCCCTGAACGTTGTGCATCATGGAAATATATTGTGACGTTAGATTTTTGCTTTGTTTTTTAAACGCCGAACAACGACTATTGTTTATAACCATAGCAACAAAACAAACATTTGAAAAAAAGTTTTATTAGTCTTCCTCATCACCGAGGTGATCTGCTTCTATTTTCATAGTTTCACTTTGGCTTTCGGTGCTCGACTTGCATCACTAAACATGCTATAGAGTGAAAAGGCAGAACTAGGTTGTTTTTGGATATAGGTTTGTTAGTGATAACAGCATTTTAGAGGCTTTAAATACTTGTGTTCATGACGAAGTACCTGGATGCTGAAAGGAACTCAGAATCACCCTTAAAAACAATAATAACAATAAACAAATAAAAATCTTTTTTTATAAACATATTTAATAAATAAGCTTTAAAAATACAAAGAAAAAAGCATATGAAAGTGGTAAAGTGTCTGCTTAGACAAAATGTGTTCATGCCTAGTTTTGCAGTTGTGCATTTGAGTGTAAACTACCTAAAATAATCACTAAAATTGGACGATGTTGGTTTGCAGAACAGCACCTGTTCTGCTGTGTGCAGACTCTTCTCTGTTACTGGAAGTGGTCAGATCTGGAAGTGGATCGTTTTTGTCACAATAAACACTGCGTTTTCTGCTGTTAAGGTATAAACTCTGTAAAATTGTTTATTTTGTATGAGTTCCTATTTAAAACGAAGCTCCACAGCCACCTGTTTAAACGAGGAGGACAAGAATAAAGAGAATCTGTGCTCCTGTTCTTTCCTCTGATTCTGTCCCTTGTTCTAGGCCAAATGAGAAAGTATGAGTCTGCATTTCACTTCTGGTTTGCTTATCGATCACACTTACATCGCTAATCTTGCACCAAAAGTTGTAAACAAAAGTAATACTGGTGAAGGAACCACAGATGGGCTGATTACACTGAGCAACAGAGTTGTATTTTATTTTTGTTCTTGGTGCAAAGTGTGTTTTCCCAATCCCTTACCCCTGAAATAAATAGAGAATGGCTTTTGTTCCACAAAAACGTTGCTTCTGTGCTTCTGGACAATGACATTCTGAAATGTTGGGGTTTAAAGAACCTTGTCCATTCACTTTCAATACTGTGTGGAATTCCAGAATATTCTGGAAATGTGAGAACTGGCCTTTTTCTAAAATTGTCCAGTTTTCTAGAACGTACTGGAATCTTTTAGACTTTTCTAGAACTTTCTGGGATTGTCCAGAAAAGATAAATATTTGCCTGTTTTGCAAGTCGAAATATGAAACACGTGCTGTGGTCAATGTGAACATGGCTGATTTTTCATCCACTTCAGACATAATGCTCAGAGCGACGTGAATCATGCAGTTCTCGGTTAAGTCTGGGCTCATTGGTGTCGTGTACGTCTTACTTTGCCTTAAGATCTTCTAGAGCAATAAGACACGAGAGCATGTGCTAATGTGGTTTTCTCACTTTGTGGGGAATAAGATATGTAGTACACAGCTTTGAGGGACTAACTGCCTTCACTAAACTGAGCAGACTTGGCACATTAGTGAATAATATAATCGATGCATATCAACGTGTGCATGTTTTCTGATGGTTTTGAACGTACCTCAGCCATAAATTCTTTAATTATGAATAAGAGCTTAGGACTAGATAATAATCATATAGAAATGTTTCTTCTGCACAATCTCAAGCAGTTATGTGGACAAACAGCAAAAGAGTTTTGCAACTAAACTGACTGACCAGTTTAGGGGGTCTCATCACTTTAGTTGGCACCAAACAAGGGGTAAATGGCAGTGTTTTGGCTTGCCCCAGAGAGCCCCACCGATGCAATCACACCACGGGTTAAACCCAAAATGACTGAACACGACACGTAATTTAGTTTTTTCTCCGGTTTTGTTGTTAAGCTGAGGAATAGTAATTAATGTTGTCAGTTTTTGGTAAAATTTTGTTGCGTATTTGTGGCGCATCTACCTCCAAATGACCTCAAAGCACCGCAAATATCTATTCACGTGTTCGCCTGAAGCTCTAATTTCTGAATAGTTGTTGTACATTTGTAAGTGAAAATGCATATTTCTGATAAATAAAAATTATTCTGATATACAAAAATTGCACTCTGAATCATTAATTGGGTGCAGCTTGAAAAAAATAATGGAGATTTTATTTGAAGTCATATCCTGCAGCTCAAGTTGGCAGTAGTTGTTGACTGAAGGGATTTCAGTTTCTCTGAACCTCCTGGAAGTAGAGAAAATGGTAAAGGACAACACAATGGTGAAGATCACATTTATCCAGCGCTTCAGGGGCTTCTGAACAGCAACTCGGCTCTAAAACTCCAGCATTGTTGGGCTCACAAACACACAGTTGTTACTGAGGCTTGGCAGAATCATGTGGTTTCTTTTGTAACTTTGAATTTTTATCTTGGTGATCTACAATTTATTACAGTTTCTTCTCTCAGTGCGGTAAGTATTTTGTTTCCACAGACTTTAGGAGCAGTGGACTTCTGTTAGTTACAGCTCTGTGTAAATTTACAGCCAGTTGTTGGTATTGAGGTCCGTCGTATCTCTGGCTGTTTTGGTTTGAGATCTGAATCTTGTGTAGTTGATTAATGAGGCCTACGTCAAAGTTAAAGTCCCATTCGTTTGCAGTTTCTGTAATTTTATCCTCTCACTGCGTGTCGGTTTAACTATTTGAATGTCAGGACTGACACGTTTGACTGATCCAGAATCCTAAGCAGTTTTTTAAAGCCTTCCTTTAATTTGCAGAATGGAAGTGGGAGTGGCTTAAACCAGAAATGAGTCTGAGGTGCAGAGAGTGGCTGTATTTACTGACCACATATTTACTGTATGAAATGTAGTTTGAACAGCTGATCAGCAGGTTTGTTTTTGGAACAAACATCCTCATGCAGGTTCACCCTGATAATACTGACTACTTGGACACTGAAAGTTGGTTAAAAAGAGCCATGATCACACTTCTCCTACATTTTTCTCTTGTTTATTTTCCTGTTTTCCAGTGATAACAGTTGAGTGTTTTTTTTTGTACCAAAACATCCTTCTGTAAATCATGACTGGTCAAGAAGGTGGTAACTGGTCCCTGTGGGTCCTGGTATGTATTCATTTACACATGATATGGACAAAAGTATTGGGACACACCCCTTGATCATTAAATTCAGGTGTTTAAGGCACACCCATTGCCACAGGTGTACATAATCAAGCATCAGCCGTACATTTAGGTTTACCAACATTTGTGAAAGTTTGAGTTATTCTGAAGAGCTCCATGAAATCAGGAATAGTTGTGTTAGGATGCCACCTTTGCAGTAAGTCAGTTTGGGAAATTTCTTCCAGTTAGCTGTAAGTGGTATTGTTGCAAAGTGGAAGTGTTAAGGAACAACAGGAACTCATCCTTGAAGTAGCAGACCATGCAAAGTAACTGAGCAGGGTCACCAAGTGCTGAAGCCCATAGTGCACCAATTGTCTGCTGACTCAACTGCAGAGTTACAAACTCCCACTGACAGTAACCTCACCAGAAAAACGGTGGGAGCTTCATGGTATAAGTTTCTGCAGAACGGTGCACAAAGCAAGGTCCATAACGACATGGTTGGATTGGTTTGATGTGGAAGACCTCAACTGACCTACACCAAGCCCAGACCTTAACGCCATCACATGTCTAAGGGTTGAACTAGAATGGAGATACATTTTTGAATTCACACTCCGTGCCTGAACTAACACACCTGTCTCAGCTCACCTGTTAAATGCCAGGTTTACTAAGTATGTTTCAGGAGGGGAACTGCCAGGCAGTGCTGGACACTGGCCATCCAGGGGTGGGTTTGGACACTCCTGATATAGAGTGTTTTTTACCTTTTGATCCACAGATACACATTTCTGTACTGTATAGTGAAAGTCATTGTGAACACACTCAAGCACCACAACGAAATGTGACCTCTGCATTTAACCCATCACACGTGCACATGTGGAGCAGTGGGCAGCTATCAACAGCGCCCGGGGAGCAGTGTAGTGGGGCGGTACCTTGCTCAAGGGTACCTCAATAGTGCCCGGCCTGGGACTCGAACCTGCAACCTTCAGGTCCCAAAGGCAGCGTCCTAACCACTAGGCCACCTTCTAGCTTCTGTGCTTTGATTTCGGAACTGTGGAGCCGTGTTTTTCAGTATGAATTCGCATGAAATTCCATAATCACGTGCAAGCGTTTGGGTCTGTGTTGATAATGGTGGAGAGATTGGGCTAGGGGAAGGTTGCTGAGCCGTGTCTCCCCAGACGGACCTCTGAATGAGGGCTTTACAGCAGCAGCATGTGCCTGAGCTGCCTGGAACAGGCTGGAATCCATTATCCACTCAAACATCAGCGTTTCACTGTGGGAACCTTATTGATCTCTAGCTCTATAATTATTCTACTTACACACCCTCTCACCCAGTCCTCTCTTTCCCTCTCTCTCGCTTTCTCAATCTCTCTCACGCTCTATCTCTCTCTCTCTCTCTCTCTCTCTGATTCCATCTCTATAGTTTCTCCCCGTTCAGCCTTTAGTCTTTTTTTTCTCTCCATGTTTCGTTCCTTCTAATCGCCTCTTTGTCCCTCTTATCTTGACCCTTTTCTCCTCCACACGTGCCTGATTCCCTTCTTCTTCATCTCCGTCCTTCTTCTTCATCTCTTCGTCATGACCCTCAGGATGTCTCTCTTTGACTAAACACATTTTAGTGTCATCATAGTTATACAGAATGTGGCTCCTCATTCACTAGACCCTGGAGTTGCCACAGAGCTGATGATCCAATTCGGGCATGATGATTGGGCGGCAATGTGATGTTATTGTGATCCTTCGACTTGAAAGCACACTGCAGGTGTAGGAGATGCACACCCAGCAGGTCCCTCAGATCAGCGAGTGATCGCCGACTGGAGATTCCATCCCCGCGTGGAATCAAACACCACACCAGACGCTTCACCTTCATTGTTCCTCAATGGTGGAATGAGCTGCCCAGAGATACAAGGTCAGCCGAGCCTCTCTCAACATTCAAGAAGCGACTGGTCCACACCCACCTCAGCACATAAACCAAGTGGTCACAAACAAACTACTGCTTCCAGATAACCAACCAGACGTCATCCAGAAAATAATGATCCAGCTAGTTTTTATTGTAGCTTTTACCTTAGCACTTGTCAATTGGTAAAGCACAATGTATCTGTTGCTGTAGTAGCTCTCTGTAGCTAGTGTAAGCACCTGGCATATGTATGTACTGATTGTAGTTGCTCTCTGTAGTAGTATAAGCACTTGGCGTATGTATGTATTGAAGTTCCTCTCGGTGGTAGTTTAAGATCTTGGCGTGTTTATTTATTGCAGTAGTCGCCCTCTGTAGTTGCATAAGCACTTGGCGTATGTATGTATTACAGTAATTGCGTCTGTTAATTATTTTAATAACTATGAGCAATGCGTTGGTCTTCCTTGTAGCACCACTCTCAGTGTTACTGTATGCAATGCGAACGCTTGATTGTTTCCTCTGTCCTGGAAGTCGCTTTGGATAAAAGCGTCAGCCAAATGAATAAATGTAAATGTAATGTAAATGTAGGAGTCCCTGCGACCAAATTAGCGACTCTGACTTCCTTTTCAAATTCTGCTGTGATGCAAGAGAAGAACATGGTCTTGCTCTTTGACTCTTTGATGTGGTAAATAGTGTTGGTATTCAGAAACAAAATGGAAATGTTTGGCATATTATCTAGAGGAGAATCCAACCATGATGAACAAGGACTGTTAAGTAGCTGAAGTGTTGCATCAAGCAGGAATGTACAAAAATATCCACTTGGGCTCAATCCATTTACAAACTCGCAACTGCAAAAACTGGTGTCCTCACTACCCAAATGATTGGCAGGGGATGTGACTGATAATAAAGTGATAAATATGCTTCTGTCTGCACTTTGTCTGATTGTGTTGCATGCACCAAATTTATTATTTTTCATATTGGTGAAAACATTAAAAGTATTTTGTTTGTATTTTTGTCAGATACATAAAGATTTAAGGAAATTTACAACTCATAGATTATTGTTTTTTTATTGCATTTTATAGAATGTTCCTACTTTTATGGAAGTGGGGTTCGTAGTCACTAGGCCTGTACAGGGATATTGGAGATACTGATATTGCATCAAATTGATGCTGAGATTAGCCCGAGAATTATGGCCAGTGGATGATGGTCCACTGTTCAGGCAATGCAAAACATATGTTATTGTTTGATATTTTTTCTCTTGTGTAACTCTCTACGTACATTGTTTTTCATAGTAATGCTAATGCAGGTGGGTTTAGTCCCAGGTTACAGATGTGTATATTAGACGCTTTACAGCCGTTAATTGTTATTTGTTCACTAGACGTTCAAACTCTAATCACTCGTTATGCTGTTCCGGACATCAGGGAAAAGTGTTTGGTAGCACAGGCTTCCTATTGGAGACTAGCTGCAATTAAGGTATTTTAGGATAATTTCACACCTGCATCTTTTAGTGCATTTGAATTTAACTGTAGTTCATTTGATCCCTTAGTTCCTCTAAAGTGGTTTGAATGTGATTCGATGTAGGTCAGACCCAACAACCAGTTGCGCTCCACCAGTTTGAGATGAACAGACTACGAACTCTTTGTTGTATGTGCTAAATATTAGCTGCCTTTTCTGCTCAGACATCTGAGATGAGTCTTTTGCCAAGTGTGAGGCGGTTCAGAATTTTCAAGACATTTCTTTGAAATGCGTTCGGCTGGCTGCTGGTGTAGTTCCCTGATAATCACCATGGTTATGAGCAAATACCAGTTTTGCCGTTAAACCGTTTCTTCCACAGAAAATAAGCACAAGACCTGTATTTGCCTTCTTCCTCCCGTCTCCCTGACACATATGACCAATATTTGGAGAGCGTGTTGTCCCATGGCTTGTAGTGGTGCTTTTTTTTTTTTGCTTGGATTTTTCTCTGATGTGGAAAGAAACCGAACCGAGGGGAAAGCACTCCCAAGTTTACAAACTCAAATCAACTGATTCGGACCAGAGCAAACAAACTTTTGTCGTGAAAATGCTTTTGGAGGTGCACGGCAGAGGCGCAGACCTTTTGTTTGAGGTCCAGACTGTCTGGTGTATGATGTAAACGGCAAGCTAAAACCACCACACCTCTCAGAATCTCACCCTTAATGCAGGGTTGAAGCTGGATCTCTTACATGTACCAGGTTCAACACTCTGATTTTTATCACTTCTCATTTGTTGCCTTTCAGAGTGAAATATAGGCCTCGTCACTGAACTAGAAAACCGTCCCACGTCTCACTATGTAGCTTTATGGAGTCTAGCTGACTAGTCTGTGCAACCTCTAGTGCAGTTCTCATGCTGGGGGCACCTGTGAGCCACAGTTAGCCCTATTCCACATGGGCGTTGGATAAGTTGGATCTTGGATTGGATGGACAGGCATTTTTTTTGCAGTGTTTGATTGACTTCAATATGACATTACAAGCGCTAACCTGCAGCCCACGCTGTAAAACTGTATGCTACCTGTAGGGGGCAGTAATCAGTTATTTAGTTGTGTTTGAGCTTCATCCTTCACTGTATTACTGAACTATGGATCAGACCTGAAGCTTGACTTTAATGTGCTAAAAAGTCTGATCTCACACTCTGACTGAGGTATAATGGGATGGGTACAGTCCTCCAGAGCTAAACGAATGGCATGCAAATGCAATAAAGTCATTCTTATCGCACTTATCAGGATTTCGGCAGAAATTGGCGCTAAGATAAAGCTGCGTGCAATGTTTTTTTTGACACCGCGAGCCCTGAAAGCCTGTGTCTGATTCACTCCAATGTGCAGAAAAACAGTCTGCGCTTGATCTGAGCTCACCTGACTCCACGAACGTCAGGAAAATGGTCGATTCAGACATCCGTGTGGACAGGACTGTACTCTATTAAACCCGATTAGTCTCTTTTTAAAGGCTTTTGAGTTTGTCTTCTTCCCCCGGTGTTTTAGAGTTTTTTCAAACCTGTGCTTGTCGTGAGTTTCACATTATTTCCTTGAAGAAATCTACATTACTACTTAATCATCTGAAGAATCTGGATGGAGGAAAAGTGGTGAAAGATGAATTGTGTGGTTGGAGTGTGACTTTTGTTCAGCTCACATGACGTGTTAGGCTTGGATCCAAGCCGTTTCTGAATACCACCCCTGGCTTACCTTTCCAGCTTTGTGGAACTCCGATTTGATGAGACCGGGCTAATTTAATCATAATGTGTAGGTTGCTTTATTATAAACGTATGTATTTTATGTTAACAGAATGTACATGGTAATTACAACAGTACCAATTGCACTGTGACTCTACACTTTCATGCTTGTTGCTGGTGGTGCTTGCGGCCGACTGCGGGCTTCTCTGGTCTCGTGGCAGGGCAAGCATGACTCTGCCTAAGAGATCCTGCCCTAAGTCCCTGCGGCCCAGTGGGGCTGCAGCACGAAGATCCAGCCATCGATTTTCCCCTACTCTTCTATTTTAAACCCTCCACAGCCGCCTCCTGTCTCCAGACTGCTGTCTAACAGGGCTCAAGGTTCCTGTGAATTTAGCAGAAGCTCCCAGGAGGGAGCACACCCATATGGGATGCATCATGGTTTGAACCTGCAGTAGTAAAACCAAACCCGATTATTGCGATAACATTCTATGTAATGGAGTACATGTTGCTTGAAATTAGTGCTAGGTCATATATTAATTGGTATATCAGTACATCTATTGCCCCGATATTCACTGATTTCCAATTTTCGTGATATTAATACACATTGTTTACACGGTTTTTAGTTGTGTACACAATAATACACTCAGGGGAGGGCAGTTCCAGTATCTTATGAGGACGAAGGCTAAGTGTTGTAGCTCAGCACCTGGTTCCTGTGGCCATGGTGTAGAACAAGCTCATGTAAATGACTGTGATTATTCGAAAAGATTCAGCTTTGTCATTTTACAAGTACAGAGCCAGTGAAATCCAGTTAGCATCTAACCAGAAGTGCAAACAATAGTCAGAATAAATTACAGGATCATGTAGTGTAAGTGATGCTGTTACAGTATATACAGTGTTCTTGATTATGTAGAACTGCATGTACAGCTTATAAGATGTGTACAGTGGGTTAAATATGTTGTAAATAGAAGTAAAATGGGCGGAGCTAAAGTGGATTTTATGTACAGTATGGACAAATATACAGTTGGTTATATAAATATACAGTAATGTATAATTAACGGTTTATGAATGAATGAATGAAAGTGACTCTTTGTCATTGTGAACACACTCAAGCACCACAACGAAATGTGACCTCTGCATT
>JBBPDA010000013.1:9656306-9670735 GCA_037974385.1 Arnoldichthys spilopterus | reverse complement strand
TCTCTCTCTCTCTTTTCTCTCTCTCTTTCTCTCTCTCTCTCTCTCTCTCTCTCTCTCTCTCTCTCTCTCTCTCTCTCATGCTCTTGCCTTAATCCTACCTCTCTTTTTCTCTTGCTGTCTCTCTCTTTCCCTAACTCTTTCACTCTGTCTCTACCACTCATTACTTGTATTCTCTTTTTCTCTCGCTCTTGCGCTCTCACTCTCTCTCTCTACCTTCTTAGCTTTTCCTTTTTCTGCCACTCACTCAAATTCTCTCTCTCTCTCTCTCTCTCTTTCGTCTTTTCCCCCTTTTCCTCAGAGAGGAAATAAGAGGTTGAGCATTTTTTGAAAAGAAAAGAGAGCAAGAACCATTTTCAGAGCCTGCTCTCTATGAAGTGTGTCCAGTATTTGGCTCTTGTTTGGGCCTCTGGAGTGGAGGAGCAAAGCGAGTGAGATGGAAAATGACAGAGAAGGAGGAGGACGAGAGAAGAAGCCTGCGCCGATGGCTGAAAGCTGGCGGCCGCTCGGCGGCTGACTCAGAGCGTGGCCGAGTGCAGAGTGCGTGTAGGAAGGGAACTTGAGACAGAGTGCACACTTCCTCATAGGCTTCCTCTGCGGCTAATTCACTTGAGCTCAGATGTGGGATTTGACGTTTTAAATATTAAATATATGAATTTATTGCTCAGAAGTGATTATTTATTTATTTTTACAGAATATTTTACCCCGAGTGTCTGAGCCAAAATGTCCTAATCTTTTGGTGTCTGCACTGTGCTGTATTTCGTTTGCACCGGCTCCGCAGTACATTTACATCTTTATTGACGACACAAGTGAAAGTGACTATTTGTCATTGTAAACACACTCAGTCAAACAAAGTGCACCACAGTGAAATGTGACCTTTGCATTTAACCATCAAACATGCACATGTGGAGCAGCGGGCAGTTTTCAACAGTGCCCAAGAAGCAGTGTAGTGGGACGGTTGCTCAGGGGTATCTCGGTGGCACCTGGGCCGGAAACCTGTGAGCTTCTGTTCACAAGGACAAGGTCCACCACTAGGCCATCACTGCCCGGAGATGACGAAGGTGAGATTCAATCCCATGTTTGCAGAGCACACTGGATTAACGATCCATTGCCTTAATCCCTCATCCACCTTGTCTGTATACAGTCATTCGGTGTCAAAAATCTTTTTTTTTAAAGGCCAGTATGCCACAACACTGTTAATAGCTGCCCACTGTTCCACATATGCACATGTGATGGGTTAAATGCATTTTATGTGTGATCGAGTGTAACAAATAGTGACTTTCACATATATTCACTTTGAGTTTATGTACCAAACAGTCATTTTTTTTTAGGTTTCTTTAGTTATTTTTTCACAAGCTTCTGTCTTTGCATAGTTACTATACTGCTGTGCCTGAGCGATCTGTGCAAATGACCTCTGTTCTGATTGGCCAAGCTCTAATGCATCTCATTCATGAAGCAGTCTGGGCTAAAACACACTTTGTAGCTTTAATAATAGGCTTGTGTATGAATATGTGACAGGAAATTAAATATGATACTGTAAACTAGTGTGTATTATAATAATAATAGTGTAATATTTTTTTGAATGATATTGTATTGATACAGTGGTGCCAAGTTCCCATATTTATTTATTTACTCTTTTAATAAAAAAGGACTTTTATTTTGCTTCAGAGAACTATTATGTTCTCTCATAGCATTGCATCTGAAATCTCCAAGACAGGGCAAACCTTTTTCCTGTGTCAGTCAAGAGGAAGTCAAGAGTCTTCAGGATTTCTGTGGGACTCCTCTACATAATGGGCTGTCTGCTTTGAACTGAAGAATTAGCAATAATATTGTATCATGGCCCAAATATCATGATTGTGGTGTCATCCTCTCTGTGGTCAGTTAATGTCAGGTGTGCGCGAGTGTATACGTGTGCGTGCACGGGTGTGTGCGGGTGCGCAGCACCAGATGCTTTGAAGCATATGTCCCACGTATACATATGTAGCCTGCGTCTGTAGGAACTAATCGTCAAATGAAGTCCATTGCAGCAAGCTCTGAACCCCCACTGTGGCGTCCTGACTCATCCTGCCTGCCTGTCTTGTGTTCACTCGCAATTGATCACTGGCCATGAATAAGCAATAATATCCAAGACCGTTCACTGCTGAAACAGATGAAGCTGTTGGGTGAGGAACAGAACGGTGAGCATGAGCTGAAAAATTATAGTAAAGTGCCTTTAGAATAAAATAATATGTCCAGATTCCAGTGTTTTATAGCAGAATATTAATAAGAATAGTGTATTTTTGCATAGAATTTAACCATGTTGCTCTTGAGTCATGTGCGAGGTCTGTCTGGGTCAGTCTCGGTCTGTGTGAGTCTCTCTCTGTTGAAAGTCCTGTGTCTGCTCTGTCCTGTCTGAAAGCGTTTGACTCACAAAGGATCTTCCAACTTCTTATGTGCATACATGCACATCTGCATAAAACTCCTGTCATCTTTCCTCCCTTTACTGCATATATGATTTCAATTTTAGTTTTAGATGCATGTCAGTTGGTGTATTTGCTCTGGCCCTCTGTGTCTTTTCCATGAGGGAGCTGTTAGCTGAGCCCAGGGCGTGTGGTTTTTGTCTGTAGCATAAGAAGTCACATGCTCCCGCGGCTTCCCCTTTGCATGCAAGCAGTGTGTGTGCAGGGACAAAGCCACAGAGCTGATCCTTAGATCTGATAGACCACTTGCATGGGATCACATGGTTTTCCCAAAAGACTTAACTAATGGCACGCTTTCAGAAAAAATGACCACTGTGCGTCTTTAGTAGAAGCCTGCAGTGCCATTTTGAAGGCAGTTAAATGTTGGTGCTTGGATGTGTCCCATGTTTGTGATGTGGTGCATCCAGTCATGCACGTTACCCCAACTTACCAGTGCCTCCAGTGTGTGGCATGATGTGTGACCAGAAAACACCGATTTGAGATGAAAGAAATAAAAACGTGAGTGATTGTCATTGTGAACACACCCCCAGCACGACACCCAGTGCACCACAACAAAACGCGACCTCTGCGTTTAAGGCAATGTAGGAGCAGTGGGCAGCTGATGTGGGCAGCGTCTGGGGAGCAGTGCTAGGGAACAGTACCTTGCTCATGGGCACCTTAGTGGTAGTAATTGTACCAGTCGGGACTTGGACCGGTGACCTTCAGGTTACAGCGGCTACTCGCTAACCATTACACCACCACTGATTGCCTTTGAGACATGAAGGTCGCAGGTTTGAGTCCCGGCCCGGGCACTAGTGACGTACCCTAGAGCAAGGTACCGTCCCACTACACTGCTCCCCGGGCGCTGCTGATAGCTGCACGCTGCTCCACGTGTGCACGTGTGATGGGTTAAATGCAAAGGTTGCATTTCGTTGTGGTGCTTGAGTGTGTTCACAATGACACAGTCACTTTGACCTTAAAAAATGTGCCGCAATTCACGCGGTGAAATTTCACACAATCTGCTACATTTTCATGATCTCACACATGCAAACACACGGTGAACATTTTCTTAGGTCAAATGCAGCAGTGTAGTCATCAGCAAAAGCAGCTTCTCTGTACAAAACACTGCTCACAGTAAAATCAGTGTTGTGTCGCATCGATACATCAGATTTTGGTCGATGTATCGATGCAGATCAGTTCATTCTTATGCCCCTATTACTTAGCTTATGAAATCAATCAGTGACATATTACCACACATAATAAACCCCGAATAATAATAAATGTAACCCGAAGAAGCCTCAACGCAAGCCTGGCCTCTCTTGTGCTTGCCTGGGCAGCCATGCTTGTGGGGTGATAAAGTTAGAACGAGAGCTGCCGACAATGGCAGATGAACCACTGAACCTATAAAGCTACTCCGAGACCGTTTCTCTCGCAAAAGCTGTTAGCAGTGCCTATTTCTTGAACACACACGCACCACTCGTGCACACAGGACAGGTCATACAGTGTATCAGTGAGCTCGGATGACATAGGCTGCCGGAGAATGACATCATTTTTTTTTTTCTACAGGAATTGATCAGAGCTGTGTCTCCCGTGAGGCTGGGTGGTTTTCCTCAGAGTTCAATATATGGTCCATTGCCAAGGTTCTATTTTTTTTTCCTGAGGACACTAGTTGTTACAGTTAAAATATGAGCCATATTAAGGGACGGTCTGTAGGTCAGCTGTGTTAGCGTTGTGCTTCATTGCTTCAGGCTAGTCCAGTAAGGGTTACTGTTGTACTGTGACTTTAGCACCTCTCTGTCTCTCCCCCTCCCTCTCTCCATCCCTCCCTCCCTCCCTCCCTCTCTCGTCCATGTCTCAGGGGGCCCCCATGCTTTCCATAACAAAGGACTGTCTAACTCGAGCGTGTGGAGGACGTTTGTGTGGCAAGGGGAAGCAGACCGTGTGTGTGTGTGTGTGTGTGTGTGTGTGTGTGTGTGTGTGTGTGTGTGTGTGTGTGTGTGTGTGTGTGTGTGTGTGTAGACCTGCCCCCACCATTGCTCTGTCTCTGTGTCCCTTCGAGCACTCTGGCGTGTCAGGTGTCACTGACATCTGTGCAAACGGAGCGTTTTATGTGTGTGCATACTTGAGCATATTTAGCAGACTGTGCATCTTGTGTGTCTTTCTTTCATCTTGCTAAGAACATCAGTTGTTCTTCAGTGTTTCAGCACTTTACATTGGAGCCATAGACAATGGCTATATGGTGTACAGCAGTGTTTGAGATGTTTGCGAAGTGGTGTGTATGTGTGCAGAGGTTTTGCATTAAGAGAGGCATTATTAAGAGTATTTGTTCAGGGCTGTTTTTAGTTAGTCAACTGAAGTAATTGGAACACTGATCTTGTAACATTTGACACGAAATCAGAATTCTTTGGTTATGAGCTAAGAGGTTTAGGGTTCTCTCTCGCTCTCTCTCTCTCTCTCTCACCCCCACACATACACAAAGCAATGCTCATATCTGTCCTTTTGCCCTCTTCATTACCCCCCAACCCCCCACCCCCATATCCACGCGCACACAAATTTTTTTTCCCCCCTTAAAGACCCCCAGCTGTTGAGGTTGAGGTTTTTGGCCATGGTGTTCGTATGCTCTCAGCAAGCAACACATACTTCTGCTCACCAGAGAATTGGCTAATCAAAGCTGGGCCTGTGTTTCGAGTCAAGCTCTTGAGGTTTGGGCTGTAAAGCACATTGAGCCTTTCCGCAGGCTTTCTCTTCAACCAGACACGCTGGACAACACAAGAGTACACAGCTCATGTGTTCTCATGCAGAGGAACCAAACTGAATCATTGTTAACATTTTTGTGTGTGTGTGTGTGTGTGTGTGTGTGTGTGTGTGTGTGTGTGTGTGAAAAAAAAACAAACAAAGCAAAGAGAGACGATTTGCCATCATTTTCATTAAAGCTGCTGTTTCTGGTTATGGAATATGTAAGATTCATTAATGAAAGCATGGTTGGGGAAAAAGTTTGAAAGTGGATGCAGGATCAAGACAGGTCATATCTTGCAGTGCACCCTTATCTTAATTAAAAAGGAGCTGGAAACACGATCAACTATGATTTAATTCCATGTGCTAGAGATGAAAAGTGTCACGTGCAGATGTGTAAATGAAATCGATGCTGATGTAGTGCTGGCTGCTTCGGTGTGAGTCATCACTTCGGTTTAGCTATGATTTTTCATACTGCGTGTTTAATTATACATTGAGTTGCATTGGGTTCAAGTCCGCCTTTGTGACTTTTTGGGTTTGGTTTGATATAAAAACTCTTAAAATTCTCTTTAAATTATATTAAAATATCTCTCACAGACAAATATGGTAATGTTCAGAGTCTGCACCACCGGCGACCACCACCACTCACTGTGACTTCACGGGATTAAAGGGGAATTCCACCAAATTTTCGAAATGTCTGCATGATACGTTAGTTAGGATACAAGCAGGGTCTGAGTGTTTGGGGTTAATGGTTAACTGTAGAGAAACTTACCGACTCCGGTATCTTTTATAGTGATAGTGATGGTAACCATGTCTGCAACTCAAAAATAAACATCATTGGAAGGTAAAACAGTGGTCGATCTGAACACAAATGGCGTTTCTTTAAGTACTGTATTGCCTTACAATGATCAGCACGACTTCTCTGCCATGAATGGACTTTAAAAGTACTTAAAGTGAAATAGGTTTTAAGATCACACACCTCTCTAGTCTCTCTCTTTTCCCCTTTGCATTAAATTAAGTAATTATGTAGAAATGTTGATAAGCTGAATTCCCCTTTAAAGAGTTTTCTGTATGAGTTCAGCGATCATAGACCACTCCATTGCTGTTGTTCTTCCTCCTGTGGTTTACATTCTGCAATAACTTTCTGTATTTCTGTTTTTTTCTCCTTTCTCCTGTCTCTCCCTCCAGAGAAGCAATGAGGAACTATCTGAAGGAGCGAGGAGACCAAACCGTTCTGATCCTGCATGCTAAAGTTGCCCAGAAATCTTACGGCAACGAAAAAAGGTAAACCTGCAGCTGTCACCGGACCAGGCTGGGAGAGGTGCGAGTGTGAATTTCAGTCCGGATGGTTTGTGACATGCTTTTTGACCTCTCGTGCTCTCTGCCTCTCCTATGAGGAAGCGGAGAAAATTAGGTTTTCTTTGCCTACGGGGATGTTTGGAGGAAGGGAGGCGAAGGGGCTGGGGAGCAAGAAGAGTGGAGGGAGAGAGAATGGAGTGAGGGAGCGTAGGAGAAAGACAGGAAATGTTTGGTGGGGAGGAGGAGGAGGAGAGGTGTGGAGAGAGTGATCAGAGAGGAGTAAGTATCTGGGGAGCACGTGTTGTGGTTCGTTCTTGGCTGGATTCTCTTGGCTGCATATGTGTTTCCCTTGTGATCACACCAGAAGAGTCTCAGTGACAATCCAGAATTCACAGCCAAACCTAAGAAACAGCTGAGTGGAAGAGACCATAAAGGAGACCAAACTGACACACCTTCCTACAAATGTTATCCTTGAAGATACACACAACAGTGTATCTACTGGAGGGGAAGGGGAAAGGGGGGTAGTCACACTTGGGTCCATGGTGCAGGTGGTGCCCAGTTTTTATTACGTTTATTACACACACACAGATATCGTTTACTCCTTCTAATTCATAATGCTTGATTCCATTCAAGTGACTGGATCAAATGATGCATGTTATCAAAATCATAGCGAGTGAAAGTGAGTTATTTGCCATTGTGAACACACTCAATCACACAAAGTGCAATAAAATGTGACCTCTGCATTTACCCATTACATGTGCACACATGGAGCAGTGGGCAGCTACCAATGTGCCCGGGGAGCAGTGTAGTGGGACTCGCACCTCAAGGGTACCTCACTGGTGCCTGGGCCGGGACTTCAACCTGTGGCCTTCCATTCACATGGGCTAAGGTCCTAACCACCAGGCCACCCGCAAAGTAAGATTTACTTGCCACCACATTCGAATATGAACTGCGCAGACGAGAATCAACCACACTACCTCTGCTGTCTAAGCAACAGGTCAAGTAATGACTACCGTGTGTATTGAAGGTTGATGTAATTTTTAAAAACGTTTTTCGTTAAGCCCCACCTCCAGGCTGGACACCCTGAGTCAACATGGAGATGTACCAGCTTGCGCGAGCTTGAGCATGTTGCTCAAGAGCAGCAGCAGAAGCAGCATGGATGATCCCACCTTTGTCCAGGAACTCCTCAGCAAAAAGCAACTGCCACCTATGGCGTGAGGCAGTGCACAACTATCAGCATGACTGTGATTTAGTCGTAATTATGAGACAATGAAGTAAAAATGTCATATAAATAGAAAGAAAAGGAAACCCATTCGCAAGGTCCTTAGGTGAATGAGGCCTCAAGCAATTGCCTGCTTATGCATTATGGTAAAACTGCCGGTGTTTGGCAGTAAACATTTTGGTGTAGTGAGCCACCACAGAGACATGTTCGCAGCATAAACACTAACTTTATAGGGAATGTTTGACAGGACCAATGGCCAAGTTTGAGATAAGTCCATGTCCAAATAACTACAATATAAAACCAAAGAAAACAACGTCTTGAGTGTGCACTCGAATCTCAGACCCAACTCCAGGACTACAACCCTGATATGGGGTTTTTTGGGGGTTAGCAGGAAAGCCACTGAAAGTGAGTGTAATTTTGCTGAACTTTGTTTGGATTCCTGTCCTTTCTTTAGACTTTTGACCGCTGTCAGAGTGACCGGAATAGTTAAGGGAAGTTTGAGTGTGTTTGTTCGCATGAGTCACTTGGTCTACACTCTTTTGAAAAAAAGGTTCCTCAGAGGGTATTTAGTGAAGGCAATGTTTATACATGAAATCAATAAGTAGAATTTGTGGGGTTTTTTTTGTTTTTTTTGGTTCTTGAAAGCATGAAATTCTACACTGATCTGTAAATCATCATTCCAGTCTTAGTTTATTTACACACCTAGCAGTAAGTGCCACACCGATCTGCTGCTGCACACTGAAATGGCCATCAGGAGCCATCATTTTTAAGCTTCATTGTTCTTAAGGGCCATCGATTATTCTGTCTTCGGGCCACCATATAGATGGTGCTTTTGCAGGTCTTCTCTTGGGATTTTCACGCTTTCTCATGGCTTGTTCTTGATTCCTCTGATTGCTTCAATCCATCTTGTTTCTGGTCAGCCCCTTCCTCTTCCCACCCTCAGCTGTTCCATATGTATACTTGTCTATTACAATAAACTGTTTCTTCTCATTATATGTCCAAATGCTTTGGATGTCTGGGCTTTCAGTGAGAGGTGATGTGTGATTTGGTAGAGGATTTTCTTTGCCGTCCAAGGAACTCTCAAACGTTCCTCCCAACACCAAAGTTCAAAGGCTTCAGTTCTTTTCCTGTTCTACTTTTTTATTGTCCACCTTTCACATCCATGAAGAACCATACAATAAACAAGGAATGCCAAACTCTTGCCCTGGAGGGCTGGTTATCCATCACGGTTTGGTGATCTTCCATGTTAATCACCATGTTTAGTGAGCCGGTTTGAGGAGGACAACTGTTAAACCGCTGGTTCAGGATCAGATTTGGGCATTACTGGGATACACCACAGCTTAGACAACATGTGTAATGGGTAGCACTCTGGGCTCTGAATCTAGCGATCAGAGTTTAAATCTCGGTGGAACCTGCTGTTTATATGTGGGCAGTGGTGGCCTAGTGGTTAGGACACTGCCCAGGCATCAGTGAGGTACCCTAGAGCAAGGTATCGTCCCACTACACTGCTCCCCGAGAGCTGGTGGTAGCTACCCACTGCTCCACATGTGCACATGATGATTTAAATGCAGAATTCACGTTTCATTTGTGGTGCTTATGTGTGTTCACAATGAAAAATAGTCACTTCACATAAACTGTTTAGTCTTTTCACACCAAGTTAAATTTAACTGAAACCTTCACGTCAGCTCTAGATTTTCACCAGCTGACACAAATGGGAATGAAGTGTATATTAATTAGCTGTGTAATTAACAGTGCAGATGAGCTTTTCCGTGCAACAGCGCAGCTTTTGAACATTACGCTGCTAGTAGGATGTGAAACCAGACACTCGCAGCACACTAGGCAGCAGCTTACAGAACGGGTCATTTCCCTTTTCACCAAAAAAGTCTAAAATGTGTTTGAATAAACTCCTCTGTCAAAGACTCAGACATTGTTATGACTCAATAATGATTTGTTTACCCCTCTCTCCTTATGTGTGTATGAGGAGAGTTTCAGACTGACTAAGCTGTGTGTGGGTTTTCTGGACATGGACATGAAACCAGCCTCATCTTTGTTGTTTTTTTCCCCCTTTTTTTCAATTAGCATGTGTGATTTTTTTTTTTTTAGTTTGGTGCAAGTGTTGTGTGCAAAGTGGTGTGAGGATTCCCCCACACCAAGCCCACATTAGACCAAGCTCAAGCTTCTAGCTGTGTTAAATGTGCTGGAAGAGTTGCACATGGCCTGTAATAGTGTAGGATTTCCCATTTTTTCCAAGTTTCTCTTGTTTGTGTCATCCATATATCCCCGACCTGTCCCTGATCGGCCAGTGAGATTAAGGATTTTGATGAAAAGGCACTGGACAGCTGACATGATCAAAGATGAATGATGTATTATATTTGACTTTGTGTATTTTGAGCCATAGCTTCACTTCAACAAACACGTTTTACCATTGTGTTCTGCTCAAGTTAGCAAGCGTATGCGGTCGTATGCTGCCATCTACTGGAGATATGAAGCAAATGAAAAGCGTGTGGCGGTGTTTGAGCTGACACTTGAAGCACCAACAACTGTACCTTCGTTGACCCCACTTTAACTAAGTGCTTGTATTGTTTTCAACATTTGTTTAGGCTAAATTACAACTGTTGATGAGCTGCTGCAAAACTCCTTTTGCCTTTTAAAGCTTTTATGCCTTTTCTAAATCCCCTTTGTATGAAAATCTTTAACTCCTGTTAACCTGTAATCTGTTAAAACCTGTTTTTTGTGTCTCGCGTTTGTGTGCTTGCAGGTTCTTCTGCCCTCCTCCATGCGTGTATCTGATGGGCTGTGGCTGGAAGAAGAAGCGGGAGCAGATGGAGAGAGATGGTTGCTCTGAGCAGGAGTCTCAGCCATGCGCCTTCATTGGCATTGGCAACAGTGACCAGGAGATGCAGCAGCTCAACCTGGAGGGGAAGGTGAAGCACACATTCTCAGACTGACAGATACTGGATGCAGAAACAAACATTATGCCTTCAAAAAGTATTAAAGCGCCCATCAGGAATTGCTGAAGTAATACATATTAAAGCTGTTTATACTGAAGAACAGCCGGGCTAATTTTTTTTAACTCTGGGCTATTAAAATACTCCTTTCATCAACAGAAAATATCATTTATTCATATTCCTAGACAGAACTACTAAATATAACCATAACACATACCTACTACTATTTCAGACTTTTATTTTAGCAATTTGTGGCCGATGTTAGCATTAGCATCTTTGGTTGGATGGGATAGCCCTTCCTCTCCCCATCACTCAGCAAGATGCGAGCCAGTGTGGTGATCTGTTAGCTGACTTAGCAGAACTGGTTCTCTCCTCCAAGCACATTCAGCATGTTATCAGCTGCTTTAAATGGTGCAGTGGTTAGCTTCACGTGACATAGAGAAAGCATGATCTAGCCTTCACCCTTGTTGTACTGGTGGTGTTGTGTGACTGGGAATCCCAGCTAGAGAGTAGAACTGAGCAGGACTACACTTGGGGAAATTTTTAGGGAAAAGTTAGCAGATAAGAGGCTAATGTGGCTAACACATAATTGATGAGCGTTTTGCTGTGTATTTCTGTGTCCTGTGTATTTCTAACTTATATAACTCTGCATCATCTTCCACAGAACTACTGCACAGCCAAAACATTGTACATATCAGACTCGGACAAGCGCAAGCATTTTATGCTGTCCGTGCGCATGCTGTATGGGAACAGCGCCAACATCGGAGTCTTCCTTAGCAAACGCATCAAGGTCATCTCCAAGCCTTCCAAAAAGAAACAGTCCCTCAAGAATGCTGACCGTGAGTGCAGAAACTCCTCTGGCACAGTACACACTCTTAGCCCCAGATATACATACATACTGGCATCTATAGACATTTTTAGGTAATTAGTGTACATATGTTTTTTGTATTGTCACTTATGCTGTTTTCCATGTGTATTTTTAAAACACTGACTCAATAACAGAGAAATGGTCAATTTTAATACCACTTCCAATCACACCAAAATTTGAAAGCTTGGGAGTGAGT
The DNA here is from genome assembly GCA_037974385.1 of Arnoldichthys spilopterus. Lineage (NCBI taxonomy): Eukaryota > Metazoa > Chordata > Actinopteri > Characiformes > Lepidarchidae > Arnoldichthys > Arnoldichthys spilopterus. The sequence goes on along the minus strand of JBBPDA010000013.1, from coordinate 9,659,034 downwards.
GGGGCTAGGTTTTTAGCATTCTGTTCAAGCACATTGTCGCTAAAGAACATTAGACATTTGCTAAGCTGTTCAAGCTACCACTAGGGGGAGACATGGCCAACGGTTTTCATTCAGCAGCTTCAGTGCCACTTATCCAATTTTGTAATGTGTAATGACAGAAAAATAAGCCCTCAGCAGCATTTTAGTTTTAAAGCCTTTACATGTTAAAGCTCTGGTCTCTGGACCCCAAAAGCAGTCCATCAGTGTTCAGTGGGCTGCAGAGCACAGTGTACATGACAGTGTAGAGAACAGTGGAGATAAGCTCATAAATCAAATCAGCTTGCACATGCTTATAATCATCATATCTGGCTCTGAGTGAAGTAATGACAATCATATTTAATAATAATAAATCGTAAAGTTTGTATTTGAATACTTTATATAGATATACAACAACAGGTCTGAACAGCTCAGTCAGATTTTAGAATTGGACATAATGGCCTTTACTGGACCAAGTCTGTAGGAAAGTGGAGCTGTATGTTGTGGGCTTAAAAAATGTCCAATTGAACAGCGTGTAATAAACACAAAACACTTGAAATATAGAATGTGTGAATCTACAGCTTGGGCTTGTGGTAAATTTGTAGGTATTTTCTAGGGAATTCATGTTTATCTAACAAACGTCCTAAAATAACAGCAGATAGGGGGATGTGCATCCCAGAAAATGTGACGTATGTTGATGGCTTTATCCCTTAACACTTAGCGTTGAGTCGAGTCTTTGGTTTGGTGCTCTTCCACTGTAACTTCACATTAAAGCAGGCGTTACCGCTCATCAAGTCCCTCCTGATATTTGATCCTCTCTCGGCTGTTTCCATTATGCCTTGTTCACACTACACGATTTTGATCAAGTGGTTGAGTCATTGTACTGTACTGTCTTTACATTTTGTTCAGTTTTCTGAGTCCACAGTGATGAGTCATGATATCTGACCTGAGTCAACGGCGAGTCATCGCGAATCAAACGTGGAATCTTGCTTGATCAAGCGTTTTTTCTGCGACCTCTCAGCGAAAACAGCCTTAAATTGTGTATTGTGAACAAGACCTAAGGCATCACCACAGCAGATCATCCACTTTCATCTTCTCCTTCTCCCAGCAGTAGCATAGTTGCCACGAGCACACGACTGGCTTGCAGTGCTGGTGTACTGCTTTATGAGCCGCACACTTGATTTGTTTTGCACGAAATGCCTTAATGCAACACTCCCCATTGATCTGGGCTGGGACCAGCACTAAGAATGCACTGGTTTGTGCATCCCTAGTGACTGTATCATTAATGCTGAATTATATCCGAGCATGCCTGTATGACTCTTACACTTCCTGTCTTATCTCTTCATTTGTCTTTGGGTATGTGTAGTGTGCATAGCGTCGGGAACAAAAGTGGCACTGTTCAACAGACTTCGCTCTCAGACAGTCAGTACACGCTACCTACACGTGGAGGGAGGAAACTTTCATGCCAGCTCGCAACAGTGGGGAGCCTTTTATATTCACCTGTGTAAGTCTCATTTTTAATCACACACACACACATAAACGCGCACACACACACACACACACACACACACACATTCACTTTCTGAATTGCTGCATGCTCTGTGTGTGTGTACAGTGGATGATGAGGAATCAGAGGGAGAGGAATTCACCGTACGTGATGGTTATATTCACTATGGCCAGACCGTCAAACTCGTCTGCTCAGTCACAGGAATGGCCCTGCCTCGACTGGTACTGCATTTCTGTCTGTCTGTCTGTCTGTCTGTCTGTCTGTCTGTCTGTCTGTCTGTCTGTCGGTCTGTCTGTCGAATAGACTGTCGGTCTGTCCATCAATCTTTTTAATTAGCCTTTAGATCAAGGATGCTGAGCACAGTTTGATGAATTTTGTGTTCAAATAAAAATATTTATTATCATTATTATGTAATAATAATAATAATAATAATAATAATAATATTAATAATAATAGTTGTTATTGTTATAACACCTTTCATACATGACATGCACCTAAATGTTCATATAGTGTTATTTGATGTGCTGGTAAAAAAGAATTGCATGGCAACTAGTATTTAAGACAAACATCTACTTTTTTAGCATCAAACACACAGGCACATGGAAAGCAGAGTATGTTAAAACCATCCGAATCTTTAAAAACCCTCCGGTTTAAAACAAAGTCCAGATTGTGAATAATGAAGTCACCTGTTATCATCAAAGTTCTTGCAACAGCAGTGTGTGAGGATGCTGAGGAGGATGGAGAGCTGTGGGCATGGAAACGGTTCTAGTAGAAAGTTCTGGAAAAAGTCCAATTGAGTCTGACACAACCAGGCACTGGAGTGATGGCAACGGCTCCTGTCCTCAGTAGTTCCACTGCTGTGTTAGATCTGTTGGACCTCTCTTCTGATGGTCTCTCTATAACCATGCTTTATCAAATTCCCTTCTGTCCTTCCATTTTGTGTTCATTCGTGCGTGTTCCACTACAGATCATCCGTAAGGTGGATAAGCAGACAGCCTTGCTGGATGCAGACGACCCTGTGTCTCAGCTGCATAAGTGTGCCTTCTACCTAAAGGACACAGAGAGGATGTACCTGTGCCTTTCCCAAGAGAGGATCATCCAATTTCAAGTGAGGGCTCTCTCTCTCTCACTCTCTCTCTCTCTCTCTCACTCTCTCTCTCTCTCTCTCTCACTCTCTCTCTCTCTCTCTCTCTCTCTCTCTCTCTC
>JBBPDA010000013.1:9633192-9656206 GCA_037974385.1 Arnoldichthys spilopterus | reverse complement strand
ACCACAACGAAATGTGACCTCTGCATTTAACCCATCACACGTGCACACGTGGAGCAGCGGGCAGCTACCAACAGAGCTTGGGGGAGCAGTGTAGTGGGACGGTACCTTACTCAAGGGAACCTCAGTGGTGCCCAGGCCGGGACTCGAACCTGCAACCTTAAGGTCCCAAAGGCAGCGTCCTCACCACTAGGCTCCACTGCCCGTGAATCCTCTGCAGTGGTTTGATTGTGACGGGCTGCTCTCACCATCCGCCGCAGCGGAGAATTCACCTCTCATCTCTCTCTCTCTCTCCCTCTCTCTCCCTTTCCCCCATCTCTTCCTCTCTCTCTCGCTCTCTTTGTCTCTCCCTCACACACACACTGTCTCTCACTCTCTCTCTCCCTCCCCCATCTCTCTCTCTCTGAGTGTCTCGGTCTCTCTCTTTCTCCCTCTCTCTCTCTCTCTCTCCCCCCCCCCCATCTCTTCCTCTCTCTCTCGCTCTCTCTTTCTCTTTCGCTCTCTCTCTCGCTCTTTCGCTCTCTCTCTATCTCTCTCTCACTCTCTCTCTAACTCTGTCTCTCTCTCACTCTCTCTATCTCTGTCTCTCTCTCTCTCTCTCTCTCTCTCTCTCTCTCTCTCTCTCTTTTTCTAACTGTTATTCACTCACTCACTCACTCAGAGGCTGCATTGTCCATCGTTTGGTTGCAACTCATTATTTTCTGAAGCAGCTCTTTCTGCTTGTCCAGCAGTAATGAATAGCCAGTTTATTAGGTACACTTACTTTACATAAACAGTCACTGGCCATTTAATCAAGTACACTTTATATGTTTACAGTTACTGACTGGAGCCCATTGGGGGTATTCCATCCAGAATAATTATGCTTTATTGCTGTGCTTTATTATATTGGAAGACCTGCACTTAACTTGAGTATTTGTTTTATTAAACACTTACAGCAAATTACATCTTTAAGTAAAAAAGTCAAATGTCAGCAGATTTGATCAATTCTTGATTTTCTTTTCATTTAAATATAGTATATGAAACTACCCACAGTGTGTAATTCATAAAACATTTTCTTTTTCTTTTAAACACTTGAGTTTGTTTAAAATAAGAACATTTTGACTTTCATTCAAGAATATTTTAGTCTCCAAAACTGTCAGATTTCAGATTTTAACATCGAACCCACACTTTCACTAAAGTGTAATAACAATTGACACCGTACACATCAGAAAGGGGTAACTAGTCTGGGTATCAGCCTGATATCAGCAGATTTACAGATATCAACATGTTGTTAACTGTGTTATTCTTCCTGTGGGGTAGAAGAGTCAATCATAGTCTACTGGTTAGAACTGACCACTGATGAAGGACAAGACTATGAAGACAAACTGTGCCTGTAACACGATGAGCTGTTGACTTTAACTGTACTCCAGCCAACATGGTGGCTGTTTCTAATAAAGTAGCCAGTAAATGCAAATCTGTGCAAAATGTGCTCCTGATAAAATGGCCACATTATCGAGGTAAAATGTACATCACCTTTCTTACTAACAACAAGGTAACAGATAATAATTTGAAAGAGAAGCTTTAGAGTTTTTGAGCAACTCTGGATGTCGGTGTTTGTGTCGCTTCTCAGGCGACTCCATGCCCAAAGGAACCAAATAAAGAGATGATCAACGATGGCGCCTCTTGGACAATCATCAGCACGGATAAAGCAGAATACACCTTCTATGAGGGAATGGGTCCTGTCCAGTCATCTGTCACGCCTGTGCCTGTGGTCGAGAGCTTACAGGTACATGCACTTTATGCAGACACGGGTCTGATATATGTAGTGGATGTTGTTCTACATGGCATTTATGTTTATGTGAAAGTGGTGAGACGTGCACATGCTCATAAATAATTGAACTCACTCTTTGTGTGTCTGTGTATGCAGCTAAATGGTGGCGGGGACGTAGCAATGCTGGAGCTAACAGGACAGAACTTTGCTCCAAATCTGCGTGTGTGGTTTGGAGATGTGGAAGCAGAAACTATGTACAGGTGCGGTTTCACACACACACACACACACACACACAGCTTGCTTGCTGTAAGGATGCAAGAGCGCCAGTTCTTAATATATCAATTCCTGAACTGTTTACAGAAGGTGAAGCCTTTAAAACCTGTGGGCAAAGGTGAGAGTGAAATGTTAGGATGGTGACTTGATGTGAGTTCACTTAAAAGCTAGTGACAATGACCAGCACATGGGGCCACCCTGGTGTTTGAGTTTCATTATAATGGAGCTCAAACAGGAGATGGGTCTGAAACATCTGTCTGTGCCTGGAAAACCAGGTCCTGTGCATTATTATGTAAAAATGTCAATTAAATGTGTTTTTTGAACACCTGAGATGATCAGTTTAGTAAGTTCTGTGTGCTTAATAATAATTCATCTTTTTAAAAATCTGATTATTCTGATTATTATTCATGTTATTATTATGAATGATGTGTAATTCTTATGGTAAATTATAACTAACATTATTAGTAGTTTAATGAATTACTGGTTAAGTTTTCATATGCATGTTATGTAGATGATTAAAACCTGTGGCATAACCCATGGCATATTGGCACTGAAGAAATGAACAAAAGCAATGCCAAAAACTCGTGACTACAGTCCCAGAAGAATAAATATTTTGACTCATCCATCTTGGTGGATCCGGCCCAAGGCCTTACACCCTTAATAGTTCAGGACCCTTAACACCTCACCATCTGTAGGCCGTAAAACCATTAAAGCATTTGTCCTCAGAGCCAACCAGACCATTTGAGAAGAAGGTCATGTTCTTTAAATGTCCATTTTGCTCCTATCTTAACTTACACGTGACCATATGTCATCTCCTATCAAGGACACTCCGCCGTCATACTGTAAAGTCTAAACTTTTCGACGCTGCCGACCCCATTGACACTCCTAACATCAGTCTGGGTTAATGGGGGAAGTGTGTATGTTTTTTTATTTGACTATTCCTTTATATGACTAATTGACAGACACCCTGTTTCTCCTGCAGGTGCGGGGAGAGCATGCTTTGTGTAGTTCCGGACATTTCAGCGTTCCGCGAGGGATGGCGGTGGGTAAGGCAGCCTGTGCAGGTCCCAGTGACACTGGTGCGGAACGACGGCATCATTTACTCGACCACACTGACCTTTACGTACACGCCAGAGCCTGGGCCCAGACCTCACTGCAGTGCAGCTGGAGCCATCTTGCGGTCAGGAAGTAGTGGCCTGCTCACTACCAGCGCAGGCGGCACGGGGGGAAACGCAGACACAGCCACCTACGGCACCAACAGCACGCCAAACTCAGTCACAGCATCGTCCTCCAACGCCACAGCTGCCGTGGTGTCATAACGTACACAGGAACACTTGAGAACTTGCAATGTTTGGGGAGGGGGGGGGAGGGGGGACCAACCAACAAAAAAGACAAGACATACATTTTGAAAAAGTGCTGCATATTGATTTATCGATTTCAAATCCGGAAAACCTTCAGTGCGGAGAAGACGAATTTGCGGAACACAGGGAGGAGATGACGAAGTGGAAAAAGAGTAGATGTAGTGTTGGGATTTTTGACTCTCTGCACTCTTCTGGTAGGAACGTGAATGTGGCGCCGTGTGTAATGGACGCGAAAGGCGAAAGGCACCCGCACCAGTCGAAGAGATGTAGAAACCGTGGAGACGGAGCCCCAGCAATGATGCATCTGCCATGTACAAATACGAGTTTCAAGAAAGAAATTCTCCTTTCCCCCCTTTAATTTTACCTTCTGTCTTTCTCACCTTTTCTTTCTTTCTGTCTGTGTTTCTGTGAAGGAGTGAGACGTGTCATTGCCTGTGGGTGGATCTGGACTTGTGAGAGGAAGGTCAAATTCAAATTGTAAGAGTTACACATAGTTTTTATGGACCAAGGTTATTGTATAAGCTTTAGCAATGGTACATTTTCTCCATATGTTTTTTTTTTTTTTTTATATCAAAACATATAGTATGCTTTTGTTACCAAATAGAGTCTGTTCATATTCTGAGCTTTTACACGTTTTCCTGGGTTTTTATTTGATTTTTTTTGTTAGGGATGGGGGGCATAGCAGGGTGGGTTAGACACTTGCCTGGCTTCTGTACAAAGCTTCTTTCATGTCTTCAGCGAACAGCTTTTAATCTGTTTGCGAACACTTCATTTTTGATACTTCACAGTTTTAAAATCTTTTTTTTAATTTGAACTTTTCTTTGGGAAGAAACTCAGAGGGTCTATTTTATATTATTGTTCTTTTTTTTACAACATTTTTGAAAAGATCAAAAAAGCTTTAAGCAATGCCTCTGCCTTGCCTGCAATATGATGTGAATATGCTTCCTTTAAGGATTTTATATTGCGTGTGTGTGTGTGTCTGTGTGGGTGTGTCTAGGTAGTGCAGGAGGAGTAGTGTCATCTCCCTTCTTCCTGTTGAAAAACTGTAAACCCAGAAAGCACCACTCGCAATACAGAGGCCTAATGTAGGTTTTACATTAGTCACCCTATTAAAACAGTAGCTGTAGAGTAGTGTCCAGTTCTACCGCACACGACGTGGATGTCGCACACCTACGATCTGAAGCAGCACTGCTGCGTTTGGATGTTGGGTAACACTGCTACATTACATTGACAACCGTGCCATAAACATGTCATGACCGAGATCATGTGCTGTTACGAATTATGACTGATCATGACCATTAATATAACTGTCATGTTAACATTACTGGTTATTGTCATGATGTTGTATAATGATTGATATGACATTTAACGTAGCATGTCGAACTTTTTTGACCTCAAATACTGTAGCATCCGTCAATGGCGATTACTAGTAACGGCAACATGAAACTTTTATGGACGTAACATATTACGTTTTCCATGCTAGGTTTAGGACATGATTGTCAATATCGTGCAGCAAGGTTTAAGTAAAGTGTTACTAGATTTTGTTACCAACGAAGTGTCATAAATCGCTTTCAGAATCCAAATTATGGCATTTAAAAAAAACAAACAAACTCAAAAACCCTTTTAGATCCATTTTCGTCTTCCTATGCTTTGAGTTGAGTCATCAGTTCTTCCAATTTTTGGTCCAAAAATGACTGGCTTCTTACTGGATTAAGTCATATACTTCATTAGATGTGGCCTTACAGTAACAGTGTGGTTAGAGCGCAGTTCACGCCTTAAGAACGTGGCCTGTGAACTATGAGCGTATAAGCTCAGCCTTGAATTTTTTTTGTACATTTCTTTTTTTCCAGTTGAAAAAAAAAACAAAAACCCACCCTTATGTATGTTGTCAGATTTTTGATGATCGGAACGTTTTGCTCTCATATGAACATACCCAAAGATATTGATGCATAGCTGTTTGTGTAAGTGTGTTGGCAGGTTCGGCCTCTTGTACACCAAAAGTAGAGAGCTTTATCACGTCGGGTTATTGATCTTTCTTGTGGCCTTGCTAACACACTAATGTATATCAAGATTTATTAACAACAACTAGGATGAACTAACGAATCAGCCTGTAGTCGTTTTGTAACTTTTTTTGTCTTTTGCTTTGTACAGTAATTTAACTTGTAAGGACCATCGATATGCTTCCTGTCATTTTTTTTCCCTTCACTGCACCTGAATCTAGCAACTTCCTGTGGTATTTCTTGTCCGAACAGTTCAGTGTGTGTGTGTGTGTGTATGTGTGTGTGTGTGTGGTGTCCAAATTCGTCACTCCCTTCTATTGTCCTGGTAGTAATGGCAAAGGGACTAGAGATGTGTCCAATAGAACTTTAAGGCCTTTAGATACGTGTTTGTCTTTCGATGATATATGCATACAGCAATATTGTATAGGTCACATTCTGTGTCTTGGTCTGTGGGAATAACCACTGATTTTCACCAGCCTGATCCACTTTTTTGTGGCCACCATGAACAGCACACCCATCTCGAGTCAAACTTGCATCGCTTAACGCTCATCACCGTAAAAAAAAAGGATAGAAAAAGAAAAAAGAGCCACTTCATGTACAGTGATTTTTAGCGCAACAGCAGCATCCACCCTGCCACCGTTCACTCTAAAGCCTGATTATTAGTCCCTGGACAGAAGTTAGTCAGTGCGAAACCTTTCTGAAGCTCCAGCTTCTTTGTTTACATCACCGTTTATAAACATATGAATGACTCGCCCTCTCCTATGTGGCCTCTGAAAGGAATAGACCCAATACGAAATAAGTCAGCATCTGCGAACGGCCATGAAAAGTCAGCAGATTTCTCTTGAACTGGTCCACTTTTTCACCAGGTGGGTCTGTTAACGATAGGAAACTAAATGTGGTCGAACCGTTTAACAAGGCAATATTTTTTTTAAGAATTAGTGCACTTCCGGGGAAAACTGTCATTTGAATGTCAGAATATTCTGCGACCCACCCCCACCCCCCAAAAGCTCTCATCAGGAAATGGTTGGGCTAGTTTTTGATACAGTGGTAGAGCCTTTCGGCCAACGACGAAGGCGACGCTGCATTCACAAACACTCCAAAGTGCAAGCGTGTGTTTGGAGTTTTGCCGTACTAACTCTCCATCTTGGCTACTATATTCAGAGCTAAGCCCAGAACAGTCATGGGGCTGATTGCGCCATTCCTGGCTGAAAAGGGGGTTTGATGCAAGTTGTGTTCTTCCCTTGTCTCATTCTGTTTTTGTACTGATATGAAAACTAGCTTTAAAGTGTAATATTGCAATATTTTAAATTATTGTTGAAATGATCTCCCCGTTTAATGTGGTGTTAATATTGATGAAAAGTGCTTTAAGGCCAGGCTGCCTTCATGTGGAAAAGTCCCCTAAATGTTTGATTTTCTTTTGGCCCCATTCACTCTGCTTCTTTTATTCCAGTTGGAACGTTTCTAAACCGTTTAACATATTAAGAGTTGGCTGAACGTCTGCCTTTTCTTTCTTTCACCTTAATTCACAATAGTGGCTTGAAATTGTGGCAGCAAGTTTGGTGTAATTGCTCTCCAGACAAGCCTATATGACAATCCTAGCTTTTTACATTTGTTAACTGTTTACATTGACGTTTTCCTTTGTGTTTTTGGTGTGGAGCTTTAGAGTGAAGGACTAGAAAGCCTTTAAACCTTTAACTGATCTGCATCAGCTGATCTGATTTTACATTACTCGCAGGACTGAATAACAGACGCATGTATTTCAGTGAAGCCCATATCTCAGAGTTCAAGTGTTTAGGGATGTGTGTGTCCTTGTGATAACAGTGTCTTTGTGGCTGGAGACACACATCGTAGCAGCAGTACAATGTTACAGATGTTTTTCAGCTTTAGTTATGTACAGACAGTAAGAACCGAGCACAGAATCACTGTTGACTGTCCTGTTCCTACAGTACGTAATCTGTGATGGATACAGTTTTCATTTGTCCACTGGTTTCACTGTTTCATTTTCTCATTCATGTTTTACTAGGCTCTTCCAAAAGCAGCTGTTTTTTATGAGCTCTGATCAATGTGTGTGTGTATGTGTCTGTGTGTATGCACGCGTGCGTGGAAGCGTGCGTGTGTGTATGCCCTCTAATATGCCAAATGACTTTTTAACTTAGATTTTCATGCACTGCTTAAAAATGACACCAGAGGCAGCTTCAGAAAAGCGTTTCTTTCATTCTGTTAGAAAAGAGGTTGGCAAACTCACCGTTACAGAACTGCAAGGCCTCTTTCTCTCTCGCGCTCTCTCTCTCTCTCTCTGTCTCTCTCGGCCTCTCTCTGCCTTTCTTGTCTTTATTTCTTTCTAGTTGTACCATATCTCCCTCTCTCTCATAATATCTTTCTATTGGCTACACTCTGTTTGAAAGGAGTGATGGGCGGACTGAATCGTGTGGTTTTTATTACTTCATTAATAGGGGATTTCTCTCTGATACTTTTGCACTTACTCATTGTTCTATTTGCCACGTGTATGTAGAGAGGATCTTACGTTTGTTTTTTAGATACATTTTGTCCATGTAAACCAACTCTTTCTTACATTTGCATAAATTTCACATTTTATTTCTCACATATTGCTATTTCTCTCACGCAGTCTCTTTTTCGTGTTCTCTTCACTTTCTCTCTCCTGCATTTTTTGCTCTTTATTTTGCAGTCTCTTTATCCCTCTTTTCTATCTCTTCTATCTCGCTCTCTCTCTCTCTCTCTCGCTCTCTTTTTCTCTTTTCTATCTAGTTGTCTTTCTCTATTCAGTCACTTGTTGTCTCTCTCTCTTGTACTTTTTCTCTCTTGTCCGCTCTCTCTCGCTCTCTCTATCTCTCTCTGTGTAATGTTCTAGTGGTAACAAGCAGAAGTGTTGGTATGGTAGTGGTATCAGTCCTGACAGTAGGATCCTGTGCCGTCTGTGATATTTTAGCAATAACGTGAAACAAGGGGACAGTTTTTCTTTTTATTTCTTTTTTTTTTTTTTAAATATATATTATATATATATAAATATAAAACATTAGTTTGTTTCAGTTGTCTGTTTTGTACATATTGCACCTGCTCAGTTCCATGTCATTAAAGGAATAAAAAAACTTGCAATATTGGCATAAAAATCCAGAAATAAAACGTGATAAATGACTTTCCTTGCTACTCTCAATACTTTCAGTCTATAAACCAATCTGTTGTTTCTGCTCCAATGCCTGGTCAACAGTAGAAAAAATTTTTTTTTTTTTAAGAATTCAAGCTCCGGGGAGTGTAGCCAGGGAAAAACATCAACACTGAGGAAAAAAGGTTGAGGTACAGAAGTGAGTATTCAGATTAGTGCTGCACAATATTCAGTCGATTACAGTTTTTGTCTTTGTTTAAATTATACCAATATACACATTACAGTAGATGAAACCAGAGGTTTTTTTAAAGCATTTTCATCAAGAAAATGTATTTATTTTATTTAAACATCCTTAAGCTGCCAAATCCTAATACTGTGGGCAGTGGTGGCCTTGTGGTTGGGACCTTGCCCTTGTGAATGTAAGGTCTGCTTCCCAAGTGTATTGACCCAGTATTGACAAGATCTTCCCCTTCCAGTCTTTTAGCGGGTTCAACATCAAGTTCATCAGCCGCAAACAGACTTAAATATGACCCCAGCTCCTCTGCAAGAGCTCATTTAAAAGCATGTTTGCTTTTAGGTTCTGTGTGCTTGAGATGTGCTGCTTGCCCTGCTGGAAAGACATGGTGGGCCTAAAGCTGACCTGTGTGTTTAGATTTTTTCGGCTTGCTAGTCACTCAAGGCTGGTGGGACAGACAGAAGAAAAGCTGTTATCCCCCACCGGAGCAGTGACTCGTGGGTAATGTCACTGGTGCCTTGTCAGAGCGGCTGCCATTCTAAATCCTTTTACTCTCCGCATCCTCTCCAGCGAGGCTGTTAAAAGCCTTATTTCACTGTCTGTGATTACTGTAGTGCGAGGGAAAGTATTACACAGGAGCCCGTTAAGCGTTCCACACACACGCACCCAAAGACCTTTCCATTTAGCTGCCCAAACATTTTATTGGGTTGCTGTTTGTATATACGACAGCATCCAGTTCAGGCGCTTAAAAGCTTTATTTAATCCTTTGTACTTGTGAAGGTAGTCATTTCACTTGCCAGAGCAAACTGTTGATAGATATGAGGAAAATTCAGTATGACAAATCACAGTGGGTTTTAGATCATGCAGAGAAATAAATATCAATTATTGCTGCCCAGCACCGTACATGCAAAGAAATACTTGTTTAAGTCTATTTTTTCTGTTTTTAAATAGAAAGTCTAAAATCTGTCATACGACTAAAACTGAAAATCAGTCATAATATAACACACTAGTATTGACAAGGTACCCCCCTTCAACAGCACACAGGAATTTAAGCCCCACCCTTTTCGACTGAAGTTACAAGAGGTGTTTCACTCTGGATTGCTAATTGTATGACACACAATACAGAGCAGCCAGTCAGAACAGAGATCATTGCCATATGTCACTCTTAAAGGCACAAAATGGATATGGGAGTTTAGAGAATAGGCATATTAAACTGAGTTATGACTGGTTTGGTACGGAAATCCACACAAACTTCATAAGTGGAATTCAAGGGAAGAAATTTAAAAAGGAAAATGAATGATGTTGGGTATTTAAAGGCTTCACCTGACTTTTCCTAGTGTAAATACAAACAGCACATGTGTGTTGCTTCCAAACCCTGCCTATTATGAGTATATAATATATATGCACATATGTTCTTTTACCTGATTTGGAGTTTGAAAGATAAAATTGTCAGATCATACCAACATTAGCTGGAATGTTCTGTTCTGGTTAAAAAACAAACAAACAAAAAAAAAACTCCCCTGATGTCAAAAAATCAGGATCAAGCCCCTCTCCACCCGCGCACACTCATGAGCTGCAGACTACTTTCTACAACTGTGTATTTAAATGTATGTGTCTGCTAAGAAACTGTCTTGTTTAGGGCAAAAATGCTTGCACCAGAAACCAACACTGTGTTATCACAAATGGGCCAACAATAATGCAAAGTAAATGGACATTTTCAGACCTTTCGGACTTTCAGAACTTCTGTACTGAAAATGTATTGTGGTGCAAAAAAAACAGTGTTACACAATTTTTGTTTCTGGCTTCTAAGTGTTATATTTCAACTGCTTATTTATCACGAACTTTAATTTATGACCACAGCCCACAAAAGTTTCAAATTTATAGGGGAAAAACTTTGAAGAAATCTAGAAACTTCTGGACAGTTCTCATAGCCCTAGAATATTCTGGAAGTCTACTTAGCATTTAAAGTCAAAAGAGAATGTTTTGTAAACTGTCCTTGTCCTGAGCACAGAAGCAAAGTTTTTGTGGAACAACAGTCATTTTCCATTTATTTTAAGCATAAGGGATTGAGTAAAACACACTTTGTACCCAAGAACAAAAATAAAATAGAACTCGGTTATGTAGTGTAATAGATATAGTGATATCATATGTTGTTACATCGCTGCACCCTATAGAGGGAAGCGGCACACATGCTGCTAAGTGCCTTTACTGCTGGAATTAATATATGTGAATCGATATTCCTGTAGATTCACATTTATTCATAGATTTATAGTGCGTGTTCAGTAGGAATATGTTTTCAATATCAGACAGGGTTGTTCTGCATAAATCAACATAACACAGAACCTGCAGAACTTGAAAAAAGCCTTTATTAAGTTTAACATGTAGTCATCAGCAGAAACGCATACATACACAATTACACTGAATACATACAATAACTGCAGCATATGTACTATATACAGTTAATGCAATATATTGTTGCTGTAATAATAAAACATATCTCCACAATGGTTACTTGGTTAGGAAAAGTACATGTTTTTAATTTCTAACTTTAGATTCTATTCCAACTCATTTTAATCACTTCTATACGTCAATTTTTTTAATGAAATCTTTCCACAATGAAAATAGCAGCTGGTGCTAATAAATGATGTAAAAAACTGAAATAAAAAAAGAATTTTTGATATGACAGTGGTAATTTGAAAGATCTATACATGGTAATAAGCCTTGAGAGCTTGTAAATAATGAAACGTTATTGTCAATGTGTTTTAGAAAACTGAAAACAAAAGCCAGTAATAAAGTTTTTCCAAGAAACTGAAGTCATACAAAATGCTACATTTTCCAATGTGCCACTTGTGAGGGAAATGGTGCAGGTGTGTGTGACGGCCCTTCCGCAGATGCTTTGATGTTGCTGACAGGTGTGAAAAGTCTCATGTGAAGATAAGAAAAAGACTGCATATCAAAAAAGAGAGGGTACAAGCTGTGCGCTTCGAGTGTTTGGATAAAGAATCCAGGGTGTACCTTAGGCCCACCCTGCACCAACATTCCCCATCAAAGTACTGGCTCTGCAAATAGCGTCAGAGGTGACATACAGCAAAACGTATTTACACATCCCTACAAATTTATGCGGCGATGACAATAGAAGGTGATTGCGAAAGTGCTCTGCAACTTTGGCAGGATCTTTCAGTATGTTTGAGTATCATATACAGGCGCAAAACGTTGTACTCCAGCGTGTTCTTTTTGCCATCTGAAGAATTGCCTAGTGGATAAGTAAATGATATATGGCCCAGATTATGTACACAGATCTTCAAGCTGGGTTCTGCTGTGTTAGTTTGGCAATGTTCTGAAGCCTTGTGCAGGGTTCCACTATGCTGGAGGTCTGTAAAGTCTCTGAAAGCACAAGCTGTGCATTTTCTCAAAACATCTGGACAGCCTCAGTCTCCTTCAGTCTGGGTGCGCCACGAAAGGAGAATGTGCAGCCAGTGGGGGAAGAGCTTAAAGGGGCAATACCTTTGACTTTTTACCCAAATCCATCACCCAACGTTGAAACCGACATCGTTTTAACCTTCACTCTTCCGTCTGCTTCAACATAGATCTCCAATTTGTCTTGGTCAGTTCTTGCCAAACCAAATACTTAAATTGCCTGGCATCAGATAAAATTCCCACGGTTTAACACTTTCACCAAATGCAGTCGATCAACCAAGACATGTTTGGTGTCTGAGCTTTGCTTATTTGCTCTTGAGCTGCAGCATGTGATATTAAGTCATCTCACTCTGCTATAAGCAAGATTAGCCTTGTAGCCCCAGTACAAAACTTCAGACACTAAACATCTCAGGTAGTCTTGGCTAATTTTGGCTAATCAACATTTTGGGAATCCTGCCACTACTACGGTGTGAAAAACGTATTAGAATTCTTTATTTTATGTGCATCCGTCAACATTTTATTCATCCAGTATGAACAAGGTTGTGGCCAAAGGATCGTAGGTGGGCCATACAACTGGAAAGACGCAGACGGGGCCAGAGACAATCCATAAACTCCTGCATCTTATGTAAGCCTCGCTATGAGTCACTGCCCTAATGCAGACTGGAGACCCCTCTCAAGCCGTCCGCAATCGTGCTCCATTTGATGCGTGTGTTTATTCAGCCGTGACATGCACCCAAAGTTAAACACTGGACTCTGTCTGCCATCAATCTTTCAATGTTCTTGCCAACCGGTGCATGTGTATTTACGCCTGTCTCGTGTGTCACAATCTGTACAGCGACGGTAGCCATTCAGCCGTCAGCTGGCCTCCGAATGGAGACTGACATGCATGTTCAATGTTCAAACTTACTAAAAGTCTTCAACCACTGTAGAGCTGCCTGGATTTTGAAGCCTTTGGACAGATAATACTGTACATAAGTCTTAGGCCAGACTAGAAACAAAAATATCTGGGAATTCAATGTGTTTTTGGTTGAAACAACACTACAGAGTCACAATAAATACAAAGAAGACATTAATACATGAATACAATAAAAGGTAAGAAGAAAGTCTTATTTTCAGAAACATTATTGATTGTGACGTGGGTACAATAATCTTCTTATCCTTGGATGCACACCAGCTGTAGGGCCGTTTTACTATTTGAAATACAGACACTCCGGGAAGCTGGAACATGTATTATTTTGATGTGTGCTATAAGCATTAAATATTTCAGATGAAGTTCTCTGGGCTTTGTTGTAAATATAGGTCTAATCCCTTTGGTCAGAATGATGCCGTCACATCACAAAGTTCACCAACTGATTAAATATTAAGCTTATGTAAGTACTGCAAAAAAACAGTACTGTAATAATACGGCAAAAAATCTAAATATTGTGATTTTCTACTTACCACAGATGTAGGCGACCATGTTTAGAGCCCAAATTTTGCTGCCTTACTTTAGAACTCGGACTACAAGGCTAGTAGTGCTAAAACACATTATAATAGTTACAAATATTTTCTGTAAATACTGACAAAGTCTGACACTTCCCTCAACCTGCTAAAACATCATCTGTAAGGTGCATTCTGAGATTCTAAATTGTTTAAATCTGGTGTATTGCTGACGTGTTCCTTTAATGAAGTATTTGTTGGGCCACTCAGTTAATAAATGGGAACTGAAAATACTTTGCTGCCTCGAGGCGAGGTTTAGAAATGATTAAACTAATCAGATTCACATATAAATTCAGTACAAAATGTTGATTTGCATTTATCCTAAAGCTGATGTGTTCCCACGCAAACACTTGCTACCCAGATAAATAGAATCATACAGGTGGCCTAAACCTTTTCCACAGCACTATATGCTGCAAGGACAGTGGTTCCTCTAAGCTGACTACTTCACAAACACACGGTCACCACTTTGTTCAACACTTCCCTTTTGTAGGTCTATGCTTGTGCAGACCCACGGACGCTGGTGTATGTCAGTCTGGTCAGTGTTCCACTGGAGTGTGCGTTTCCGCTTTCCTGCCCGAAGCCTCCTCCACACGCCAGGGTCCCCAGCCCACCTCCTCCTCCGCTGAGACGGCTGCTGCCCCTGATCTCGCTGTCAGGGTCGCATGCACAGCAGGTGAAAGTAGCCAGCATGCCCTGGCGGAAGCGTTTGTTCATGAAGCAATAGATGATGGGGTTGACGCAGGCTGAGGTGTAGGACAGCAGGTGGATGAAAGAGATGGGTGCACCCGACAAAAGCCGGTCAGCCCTGCGTTTATCGAACGCCCGCCAGGCGTTGACCACAAAGATTGGCATCCAGCAGAGGAAGAAGAGGACCACGATGACCAGCAGCATGCGAATGACGCGCTTCTTGGCCATCAGGTTGGCCGTGGGGCTGTTGCTGCAGACGCGGCTCAGCTTGGTCTTGGGGTTGCTGGAAGTTACTGTCAGGGCTTGGTGCTGTTCCAGGGGTTCACAGCGCTTCTTCTTGGAGGGCTGAAGGTAGCAGCCATCACTGTCACTGGGCTTTAAGCTTCCAGTGCTGCTCTCTCGGTCTGGATGAAGGGACATATAGAAGATGTCCAAAGACAATGATCAGCATAGTGATCGCTGTTTATTTTGAATTTGCTGGCTCTGATACTATCTTGAATAGCAAGATGTGAAAAACCTTTTTAAAGTTTAAAGATCCTTTATCTAATTGACAGCTCCTACACCAATTGACTGAGCAATGTTCCACCACAAATCTCTTTTCTCATAGCAACTATTATGAGGCTGGACAAGGTTGTACCTGGTACAGAATGTTGGGAAAAAGCTAATCTAACCTATTTAGGAACTCTAGTGCATAACAGTGTCTATATCTGGAAAGCATTATTAATGTTATGTCTTATCTTTTTTGCACTGGTGTATAATGTTACACCATTGAGACTAGTAATTAAAGTATTGGAAATTATGGAAAAAAAATCCATGTAAATGAGCTATTCTGGTCCAAAAAAGTAGTTATTTATGGAAAATATACCTCGATTTGACTTCCTGTTAGCCATTTCAAACTTAATTCCTCTGTAGAGCTCGACAGAGATAAGACCATATGCGGACATCATCACAATTCCCGGGACCAGAAAGAGAATCAGTAACAGGAACACATACCTGGCCAAGAAAAGAGAAATTGTTAGGCAAACTGTTTTCAGCAAAACACACACACACAAAACAGTATAGCATACATGGCAATTGTTATTGATGAAACACTATAACAACCCAAACGTTTCAGTTTTAAACACTTTTAGATAAAAGTACTATGTACTATTAAAAATAATAACTCGCTTTGGATAACAGTGTCAGCTAAATGCATAAATGTAGAGGCAAATATCAGTTGGGATAAAGAAGAGAAGACTCTTTTACAAAAATAATCTGTTTAAGATTTAAAACACTCTTAATAAGTTGCCATACAGTCGAGTTCTCCTTAACTACGTGCTTAAATAACACAGCAGCTCGACTAACCACAGTGATTTAATGTGATGATTTAAAGTTACAGAAAAGTGTTTAAAATCTAAACATTTGTGGCCAGTTTCCTGTACCCAAGTAATAAATGACCATTGGAAATTCATTGTAGTGCCTGGTCCTTGAAGCTACAATGTATTTGAGATAACATGCACCACATTGTTAGATCTTTGTTTCATGGATTACTGTGTAAGCTTTGCATATAATGTCTTTGTCTATAACTTACTTTCAGCCAAATTAATTCAATGGAAAAATTCCCAAACTTTAAACTTCACATTCTTAACCCTAACCATTTCCTTAGTCCAAAACCTTTCCTCTGAATCCATTCAAATTCAAACCCTAAACTTAATGCTGTTGATAATCTGCTAAAATGAGTTTATTAATACTTTGAACATTTTTAATGTAGTTCCTGTTATTACATGTATTAATTATTACATTATTACATGTACAAGGCTTCAGTATATCATCGCTATCTTATCAAACCTCATAACTCACTTTTGTAGCTCTTTGTAACTCAGCTGCTCTGTACATTGTGTGAGCATGGTTCATTTTATTATAAACATAGTGGAATTTGTCTGTCCAAGCAGTGTATATTGTAAAGGCATTCTTTTCATCATAAAGTCTGTGAAGGTTTTTACCATGACTGCTGTATGACGTCACTGGGCCAGTCTAGACGGCACATGTTACCAGTAAAATTATTACGTCTGTATGGTACCAGGTCACTGGAGATGGGGTAGGGCAGCATGAGCAGGAAGGAGAAGAGCCAGGTGGCGGTGATGACCTTGGCAGCGTGGGACTTGGTCTGCCAGGTACGAGACGTTAGTGGATTGCAGATAGCGCTGTATCGCTCCAGAGAGATGGCCACCAGGCTGAAGGTGGATACGCTCACTGAGATACCTGTGTGTATGTGTGTTTGAAACAAACAATTGGGGGTTTTGAATTCATTATGCTCTGTTATGTACTGCAGTACTGATACATGTAGTTGTGTAAAAAATAAATGGAAAGTGTTTTTTTTGACCAAGCATAGATTTCACCTTGATATTTGTACATTTTGGATTTCTTCAAACAGGCATTTTGAATAATTGTCGTCCACTCTCTGACTTTAGCTTGCAGAATGTTCTCTTCAAACTCTCTCAAACTCTTCAATGTAAAATGCTTAGGGCATTGTACTGTTGAATGTTCTCCTTTTGGTT
The DNA here is from genome assembly GCA_037974385.1 of Arnoldichthys spilopterus. Lineage (NCBI taxonomy): Eukaryota > Metazoa > Chordata > Actinopteri > Characiformes > Lepidarchidae > Arnoldichthys > Arnoldichthys spilopterus. Next base: position 9,639,349 of record JBBPDA010000013.1, on the reverse strand, counting down.
CAGCTTCAACTTTTGGAAAGATGACCTCACATTATCTTCAAGCACTCTTTGATGTGATGCAGAATACATAACTAAATCAATGAGTGCAAGGAAACTATAACATTTCCACCACCATGCTTCACAGTTGGTACTGTATGGAGTTCGGTCTTTGGTCTACACTACACATGTGTACTGTTACTGTGGCCAGACAGCTCTATCTACATTATTCCAAAAGGCCCTATCTTTGCCTGTATGTTCTTTGGCAAACTGCAGTCTTGCTCTAATGTTCTTTTTGGAGGGCAAAGATTTTTCCTGACACAACTCCCACACAAGTCAAATTTGTCCACTCCTTTTGATTGTAGACGTGTGCACTGTGTGCCAACAGTTGCAAAAGTTACCTGCCAATCCTATAATGAAAGTTTGGCCTCCATGAAGACAAGAATTTGCTGGGGCAGCTGGTCCTGGACAAAATTGCAGTCATTTGAAATCGGTCCCACTTGTAGATGGTTTAGCATACAGTGGAATGATTAATTTTAAATATTTTAGAGATCTTTTTACATCCCTTGCTAGACAGCCACAACATTTTTTTCTAAAGTGAAAATTTGTCATTGTGAACACACTCAAGCACCACAATGAAATGTGACCTCTGCATTTAACCCATCACACGTGCACACGTGGAGCAGCGGGCAGTGTAGTGGGGCGGTACCTTGCTCAAGGGTAGCTCAGTAGTGCCCGGGCCGGGATTCGAATCTGCGACCTTCAGGTCGCAAAGGCAGCATCCTAACCACTAGGCCACCACTGCCCACTTAACACCACACATCTCAAGCAAAGAGAACTCCAAACTTACTACAAAACGTCAAACAAGGTGAAATGTTTGCATGCTCTAATATGTTAAAAATCTACTTTTTCCACTGGGCTCTACATATTTTTCACATAACTATATTAATATTGTTATTAGTATCATAACATCATTGTGTACCTGCTAAAATAAATCAATATCAAAACAAAAAGGAAATTTGGGAATTATTGCTGATTACACACTGAAAGCATCTGAGTGGCTCTATATAGTACAAAAAAGGGTTCTTTTAATCAAAGCAATAATAATAATGAAAGATATATTCAGAATGCATTAAAGGAAAAGTCAAAAACCTCCTTTTCTTCAAATGTATAGATCAGCCACAACATTAGAACCACTGACAGGTAAATAATTCAACATTGCATATCTATTTATTTCATTATAATGACACCTGTCAGGAGGGTGGGATATAGTAGACAGCAAGAGAACAGTCAGTTCTTGAAGATGATGTTCTGGAAGTAGGAAAAATTTTAGATCTGGGTGTCTTTCACAAGGACTGAAATGTGATGGCTAGATGATTGAGTCTCCAAAGCTGCAGGTCTTGTGGAGTGTTCCAGGTATGCAATTGTTAGTACCTACCAAAAGTGATCCAAGGAAGGACAACTGGTGAACCACAGTCTGATCCCACAGAAGAGCTACAGTAGCACAAAAAGGTTTTGCTGGATATGGCAGAAAGGTGTCAGAACATATAGTGCACCACAGTCAGAACTGTTTTGATGGTATGAGGGGGACTTACACAGTATCAGACAGGTGGAATTTTTATGGCTAATTGACACAAACCAATGTAAAGAGTTTTAAATATAACTGCATACTTTAAGCTTTCTATTGGTTTGTTCATCATGAAAGTTTCACACTATATAAAGGACCTCATACTCCAAATGATTTGGATAAAACTTATTCTTGTTGTTTTACAGCTATGATACATATGATTTCCGTCCTATAGAAGAGCTATGTAACTGTGTAATGAATCATTTACACATTCAAATAGTTCAGTGTGCTAAAAAGGGTCTGGAGCAATTCCAGAGCAGAATCACAGGGTTTGGTGGTTGTATAAATGATTTATGTTTTTAAGTGTTTTTAAATTAGACGTGTGAGTGTCAGTAACCACCACTGAAAGAATTTTCAAATGCTCTATATGAACCTTTATGTCAGGCATAGAGTTTAAGTGTATGAGCAGATGCTAAAAGTTTACTCCATCTGTTATGCTAATAGCCGCTTACACTTGCATGTCTTACTTTATGACTGGTCAGGAAACTGATCTAAGATCCAGGTCTTATGAATGATCAACACTATGATCTGTTACCTATCAGGGCTAACAGACTCACACAGCAATAACAGTGGTGCTTGTAAATCCAGCCTGCTTTATCATGAGCCGGCGTCATAGAATGGAGCAATATAAACATGTAAAGCATGCTGACGGGTGTGGATATGAGGATCTATGACAGTAACATTGTCCTACAGCTTCACTGGGCTCACAACTCAAAATTAGCATGACTCACCAAACTGAGAGCAGAATTTTTTTACTGTGAGACACAGTATTTCAGTCATTATTGTATGCAGCAGCTGATTTTAGCAGGAAAAAAAGAACAGATTACAATGCCTAGATAGTCAATAGTCAATAACCTAATACAATAGTCTAACCTGGGATACTTTACTTGCAGTGCAGCATAACATAAAGTGAACTACCTGATACCAGTAGTCATACATAATCTGAATGTTAAATGAACATAATGACAAGTAGCTACACTATTATTACAGTTAGACAGGATTATATATAATTATAGAATTACAAAATAGAAGACCTTTATTTATTAATAACGTTAAAAATTTTTTTTTATTAAAATGTTGAAATTTTGAATTGAACATTTTGCTGGCAATGTCTTTCTTTTTCTTTTTCTGGTGTGGCTATTATATATTGTATTATATATATATATATATTAGCATCATGCCATCTCCTCTCACCATCAATATATTTCTCATCATGCTCCAATTACATTTAGATCGTAAAAGTTGCAATTTCCAAACATTAGTTCCTTGTGAAGGTCTGTAAATGCTGCCAAAGTGCTGATCAGTAATAAAATGTACAAGAGAACAGAATGTTTAGGCTTCCCTGTGTCCTTTAAAACAAACACCACTGTCTTCTTTTAACTCTCTTTAATGATACTTGGGCACACAACCTTTAGCAAAGGATCAGCTCTTAGTCAGCCTGAGCCAACACAGCCACAGCACAAGCCAACATTACTTTAATAGGAGAACCTACTTTGATCTCCCTTTATTTGGACCGTCCAAAGCGACCTTCCATTTTTACTCACATCAAACCTATAGTCCTGCCAATAAGTCCATTCAAAATACTGCATACTTTTTGCAAAAGAAATTGTTTCAGGAAAATGGGAGCACACAAAAGCTTAGAAACCTTCAATGGGCACATTCTTTTATCTTTCCTGTCAAATTCTCAGAGCCCAGCTATTTCTCTGAAAAGCCTTTAAGACTAATGACCTTCTGTCTTCACCTTCAGAGTCTAATTATGTGTTGTGCCATTCCCCTCCTCATTTAAATAACCCAGGAGCTGCCTTTTGTATTGTGTGAACAGTTCATGATGAATAGACTAATGTTCCAGAGTGACCCAGAATAAAGTTACATTAACATTCATCACAGTTAAGAGTTACTAAGTTCAGAGATGCAAATCCATGATGAAACTGCACTAAATGTTACCATGAATGTCATGAATGCCACAACTACTCACCCATGAAGTATGTGGCTGCTTTACAGGTGCCACTGCCAAAGACAAAGTTCTCCATCAGGTTGGGGATTAGGGTGAAAGGCATGCAGAACACACACAGCATCAGGTCACTGACTGCCAGAGACAGCAGGAAGAGGTTAGTGACCGTACGCATACGACGGTTCCGCACCAGCACAGCGATGATGAGACTGTTGCCCAGGACAGCAAGGATGAAGATGAGGCTGTAGAGGATGATGCGGACTGTCTGGTCTATATCTGTGAATACAGCAGAAGGATGCAACACATATGCTGTGTATTATCAATTATAGTATATAAGTGTGTGTGTGTGTGTTTGTGTGTGTGTGTGTTTGTGTGGAAAGAGGGAAATAAAATATCTATTTCTGTAATTAAGGTAGAAAATCTGTTATTAGATTATGTTACTTTATATTAACCTTTATTTAACTGACAAAGAAAAGACTTTCAACTTTCAAAACCATTGTATTTTGTAAATATACACAAATTTAAAATTTGATGGCTGCAACACACTTAAAAAAAAAGTTGGGACAGAGGCAGGTTTACCATTGTGTTGCATCATCTTTTCTTTCAATAACACTTTAATTATTTTGGAACTAATGAGATTTATGATTTATATTAGGTGCTCAACAGTCTGTGCTTTTGATGTCTGATTCTTCTCTTCATGGTGCACCATAGATTTTCAATAGGATACAGATCTGGAATAGCAGCAGGCTAGTCAATCACACACACTATGTCACAAAATCCACATCACTTGTGGTCTGCCATTGTCCTGCTGATTTAAGCACAGACAACCTGAGAAGAGATGTCACATATTAATAGCAACATATGCCTCTTCTAATCCGAAAATATGCCTAAAACTCACCCATACCATAGCCATCACAGATGGCTTTTGCACCTTTCTGATTTTTTTTCCTCATTAAACCACAGCATAGGGTTCCACAGTCTTTCAGTCCATCTGAGATGAGCATCGAGTTAGAGTATGGCTTCCTCCTTGTGTAATACAGTTTCAAGTCGCATTTCTTGATGCAGCGACTGTGTTAAGTAACAATGTTTACTAAAGTTCTCTTGAACCCAGGTTATATTTGTCACAGTAGCATGATGGGTTTTTTTTTAAAGCAGTGTCACCTGGGGGCTCACAGATCATGCACATTAAACAGTGGTTTCTAAACTTTCCCTTAATTCACTGAGAATCTCTGAATTCTCTGAATCTTTTACAAAATGATATACTGTACATGTTGAAAACCTCAATTCTCTACAGTCTTGCATTGAGAAATGTTCCTTTTGAATTGACAATTCTCCCACAAATTTTGGCACAACAGGGTGAACCACTACCCATCCTGAGCAAAGACTGAGCCTTTGATGAATGCTATTTTTATGCTTAATCTTGATCCCTCACCTGCCACCTGAATGTTCTGTGCATTTTTTATGTCATTTGTACTCTGTGCTAAGTTCATTTCAACCGTCAAATTCTAAATTTGTGTTTACTTACAAAATTCAATGAAGTTGCTCAGTAAATCTATTGAAAATATTTTCTTTGTCAGTTAAATAAAGGTTCATGTGAGTGAACATATCACAGATTTTTGTTTTCATTGCATTTTTTTATTGCTTTGGAAAATATGACAGCTTTTCTGGAAATGGGATTTTAAAATGATATATATAATTGTGTGTGTGTGTGTTTCTATTTCTGTCTTGGATGCAAACTATGGCAATTATTAATACTAGTCTACTTCCTTATTTTCGCCATGTCTAAGCGAAGGATCAGTTCATTTAGGCTTTTCTGTGAGAACTTCAGCTTTAGCTGTTATCGCTAACGGAAGTGCTGGCGATGTTGACAAATCTTCATTATGTTGTGATATCTGTGTTTTCTAATCGTTTTCCTGTTCTGAGCATTCACGCGCAGTCGACTGACACCTCTTTACATCATGTGCATTCACGTCGGCACTTTTCTTCACAACCCCGCGCTTTCGACGTCAAAAAGATCGCCGCAAAACCGCCTTTCACGATGCGCGTCCTACAGCGAGTCCGCGAGCGTCTCCAGAGCGCGCGCTGTGCGTAAGGACGGCGCCGGCAGCTGCCTGGGCGCAGGATCGTGGTGAGAGATGCCTGTGCGGAGGAAACGAGCGCGGGTTACCTTTGGGCTCTCGCGTGAACCCCGTGCTGGCTGTGGGTCCGGGGCCTTCGCAGTCGGAATCGTTGCCGAACGCGATGCCGCACAGCAGCCGGTAAATGTCCGTGCTGTTGAGGAGCATGTCGTGGATGGTGAAGGTCTCCATGTTGCCTCGTGCCGGTGAAACAAGCCTCTCTGCAGAAGAACAGACCTCAGAGCGGAGAGCAGAGCGCTAAACACGCACGGCTGGCGGCGCGCCGCGGTTTCAGGAGCGCGCCGAGGGCCATGGCATCGTGGAGCTGTCCGGCCGCTCAGGAGCTGCAGTTAAACTCCACTCTCACTGCGTGTGTGCGTGTGAGCGTATGATGTACTACTAGAGCCGTGAAGAGCTCGTGCTCATGGAGAAGTGTTGAAGCTCCTGGAAGTAATTGCAGAATTCGCATTTGGGAGCAGAGAAACA
>JBBPDA010000013.1:9619292-9633092 GCA_037974385.1 Arnoldichthys spilopterus | reverse complement strand
TGTGCGTTCTTTTTTGGGTCTCCCCCCCCCCCCCCCCTACACACACACACACACACACACACACACACACACACACAAACAGGTAGGTGTTGCTAGCTTTTCATTCAGTTGACATCTGAATGCTGTATCTCAGTAATGCTAAACCCTCAGTAAACAAAAACGTCTTGCTCTCTTAATTTGCCCCAAAACAGTAGAATTTGAATTAGCAGTTGAAGTCAGTTCTTGAAGTCATTGTGCTGGAAGCAAGGATCTGAGCCACTTTGACAAGGGCCTTTATTGTGATGGCTAGACGACCAAGTAGGAGCTTCTCCAGGTCTTGTGGAGGGTTACAAGTATGCAGTAGTTAGTACCTACTGAAACTGATCTAAGGAGGGTTGACCAATGAACCAGCAACAGGGTCATAGGCACTCACAGTTCACTGGTCCACGTGGTGAGCAAAGGCTAGTCTGTCTGATCCAATCCCAAGGAAGGATCTACTGTAGCACAGCGTATAGGTTGGCGATGATGGAATGATGTTAGAGCATACAGTGCATCAAACCTCGCTGTGTAACTGCAGTCAGATGCCCATGTTGAACCCTGTCCACATCCAAAACCACCTACAAAGGGCATGTGAGCATCAGAACTGGAACACGGAGCAATAGGAGAAGGTTGGTCTGGTGAATCACATTTCCTTTTATATTGTGTGAGTGGTCGGGTGTGTGTGTATGTGATGCTCCTAACATTCATGTGGATGCTACTTTGACACGTTCTGCCTTACCTAGACATTGTTGAAGTACATCACTTCAAGATTCAAGACTCAAGTTGTATTTGTCACATACACAGTTATACTAGTACAATGTGTATTGAAATGTATCCCTGAACACCCAAACGACTGTGTAATGGCTTCGTTAGCTAAGGTAAAAAAGAAAGTATAATAATAAATAAGAAAACTACCACTAAACAATAAACCTAACAATAAACAGCATAAACAGTACATACACATCATTAATATATACAGACCAAAATGAATTTGTAAGGGCAAGAAGTTTATGAATGTAGAATGTAATTTACATGGTACATAAAGTGAAGATGAATTTAAATACACAAATATACAGAATATATAAAGTGCAGATCAGGCTTATGTGCAAATGGAAGAGTGCAAATAGATCAAACGGGTGTCTGGCAAATGTGTAGCATATACAGGATTGCAGTACAGTGGTGGAGTGAGATGTATATTCCAGGTGAGACCTACTGAATGTGAGGCATGTCCTGGTTTAAGAGCCTTATGACCTGTTGACATGTTTTTCATGACAATGGTATAATCCCAATGACAGTGGTCCCTTCCAGCAGGGTAATGTACCTGTCTCACTGCAAAACCTGTTCAGGGATGATTTGAGGAGCATGACAAATTGTTGAAGATGTTGACTTGGCCTCCAAATTACCCAGATGTTAAGATGTTAATCTTATTGAGCATCTGTGGGATGTGCTAGACACAGTATTTTGATCCACGGAGGCTCCACCTCATAACTTATCTGCTAGTAAGATCTTGGGGCCAGATACCACAGCGCACCTTCAGAGGTCTTGTGGATTCCTTTTTGGGACTTGTTCCTAACCACTAGGTTACCACTGCCCACAGCACTATGCATGTGGGTGGATGTGGTGTGTTGTAATGTAACACTGTATAGACGGAGGTTTAGCTCACGTTAGGCCTCTCTGTGTAAATATATAAGAAAATATACTCATATTGCTCACACATCTTTAGCTGAACACATAGATCAAAATTAGTCTACAAGTATATATGCTGATACCCTTGAGAATATACATCGGTACGGAAAAGCAAACATTTTGACTTCAGTTAGTTGTGTAAAATGAAGGGAACGAATGGATAGAAATATAGATTAATTTCCCTCTAAGACATAAAAACAAACAATAAAATGAAAACAATAACGTTTTTGACCAATCACATCTCTCCTGTCGAGTTTTGGATGATTGACACATTTACTGTGTGAAAATCAACACAGCATGCATTGCCCCGAGCACATTCATTGCTGAAATTCTGCATAACCTGTGTCGGTTTAAACAAGTCTTTACATGCACGTATGAATAAAGCATGTTACATCAGCACAACTGCTGTCTTTTTATATTGTGCTGATGCTACATTCTTTTGGCCTCATGTAGCCCATCAGCACAACTGAACCATGTCAGTTCCTAGTAGTGTTTATTTCAGTGTACAAAAAAATGCCTGTAAGTGCTTTGTTAACATACAACAGCTGTTTACTAATACTTTGGGTTTATTTTGCAGTACTCAGCTTCGTCCTCATTAGGGTGTCTCTTGATACGAACAGCAGATTTTGTATTAAATATGATTTGCAAGTTGCAACATATGGCAAAGCCTATACTGAAACACTTTTACCGACAAACTGCACATGCTGTAATAGTACTGATTTGAATAAAACGTATCCAGCTCAGACTGAATCTCTGATCTAAAAGCTTCGAGTGCTGCTGAATGAGGACATCACAGCAAGGAGGCAATACGTGTGTTGTTCAGCATTTATTCTGAGCTTATGCTGTCACAATAACATACTGTCACAAAGATTTATATGTGTGATATTGTTTTCCTCAAAATCAAGCTGGTTAATATTTAATATGTGAGGTTATTAAAAACTGACATGCAAAATATGCTTTTTATGACAACATTTTGAGAAGCTGGCTGTGCCCGAATCCCGCATCCCATTACATCTTCATAACACATCCTGAACAGTTGTTTTCGAATACGGCAAACAGAACAGAAAGTAAAGGCTGAAGTATTTTTCTTTCATTAATTGATTAATGTCCGTGTCTTCATTTTTCATTCTCCTTTGTGCAAACACCAATCAGCCATAACATTAAAGCCACCTGCCTAACAATGTGTAGTTGTCCATGGTGTCAACATAAAGCTCTGACCTTTCAAGGACTTGACACCACAAGACTGTGGTATCTGGCACCAAGGCAGTAGATGATGTTCTGTAAGTTGTGAGGTGAGTCCTCCATGGATCAGACCAGTTTGTTCAGCACATTCCACAGAAACTTGATCAGACTGAGATCTGGGGAATCTGGAGGCCAAGTCAACACCTTGAACTCTGTTTTGTTCCTCAAACCATTCCTGAACATTTTTGCAGTCTGAGGCAGATTATCATGCTAAAACAGGCCACTGCCTCTTTAACCTGTGTAATACATTTATTGTGTAATAAACTTTTATTAATTATACAGCGCAATTCATCCATACCTAAACATCAGATTTCATCCTGCACTTAAAATCACTCAGTTTGGTTTTATCAAGCTTTCTCTTGTCAATGTGGCTTAGTAAAAGTGTGTGACTTAAAATGCAGTGGGTTCTCAGACGCTTGTTTGGTCATAGTAGCCGTGCTGAATGAATACCAGCGTGTCTCCATTTGGCTTCAGGCATCATCAATTTACATGATGTTTTACTTGTCAGGATCCCAAGGTTGGATCGGTTCAAGGGTTGTAGGAAGCAAGTGTTGACCCAGGGGGCGTTGACCCAGGGGGATGGCAACATTGAAAACTAGGACAATACTACAAGACATGAGGCAGTGACAACAAACCAGACACAAGATTCAGCAAAGGCACAAGCACAGGCAACAAAATGGTAACACAGACATGGGCTGAGAATACACAGGTCCAGGCTGGGGAGCTCTGGTCCTGGACCCATGTGACGTGGAGGTGGAGCCTGACGCTGTTAGCGACGTCCGGGTGGAGCCAGGAAGCGTCCGCGACATCCGGGCGTAGCCAGGAAGCGTCCGTGAAGTCCAGGGGGAACAGGGCGGAGCCAGCGACACCTGGGGGGAGCACGCCGGAGACAGTGGCGTGCCCACGACACGTGGCGTAGGAGGTGACGTCAGGGTGGAGCTAGGTGCAGCCAGTGACGTCTGGGCGGAGCTAGGCGGCGACGGCAAAGCCAGGGCGGAGCTAGGCGGCGATGGCAAATCCAGGGCGGAGCTAGGCGGTGACGGCGACGTGGCACCTACAGGGTCATGTGGCTTGGGGGTGGGACACGGTGACTTTAGCTCTGTGAGGGTGGGACTAGGCTGCAAACTCAATGCAGAAACAGAGTCCTCTGGCGTCCTAGACTCAGAGACGCGGTTCGCTGACTTGGGGACTCGGTTCACTGACTCGGGGACTCGGCGCGTGACGTCGGCGACGTGGGAGCGTGGTTCCCGGACGTGGAAACTGAGCTTGACAATGTCTGTGTCGCCACCTCCCGCGAGGCGTACAACCGCCTCGCTGCCGTTTGCGTTGAGCCATTTTTCTTCGTAGGATGCAGCTGCTTCTGCACCGTCTGTGTAACGACCCCTATCATGACACGCCGTGACGTCTGAGAGGAATTCTCCCTCGCTCTCTCCGGCTTCTGCGAGGGTCCCTCTCGCGAACCCTGAAGCTCAATTACCGGCTCTTGAACTACACAGGTCGAGGGAAGCGGTTCCTCAATCAGCACGCTCGCTATTTCAAGCGTGCTAACCGCCTCGCGAGATTCCCCGTGAATTTCTCCCCTTTCTTGTTGTTTCTTCTCCGCCTCTAGGATCTGCTCCACCATCTCAATCAGCTCCTCCAGCTTTTTTTCCTTAGAAATGCCCCTTAATGTCTTGAGCTCCCTAAGAACCTCGCCGCCTTTGGCTAGATCTCCTCCTTGACTCTGCCAACCACAGAACACACTACTAGGTCATAAAAAGTAAATTCCTGTGCTGCTTCCATCCTTTTGGTGGGTTATTCTGTCAGGATCCCAAGGTTGGATCCGGTTCAAGGGTTGTAGGAAGCAAGTGCACCGGGAGTTTACTTTATATTTCTTTATTTTTAAATAAAACGCACAAACACTAACAAAGAAACACTGACTAGGAAAACAAACCGAGGAGGTAATGAAAAACACGAAATAGACTACTTACAAACAATCAAGACACTGGAGCGGGTAAATATAGAAACGAGGCAAACGTTCAAGACACAAACCGAAAGACAATACAATAACCCACACCGAGTGAACCAAACACAAGGGTATGTATAATAAACATAGATAGACAACACCTGGGGAGGAGGAGACCTGGGAAACGTGAGACAGCTGACGGGGGTGTGGCTAAGACGAACATGCGGCCAACAAAAACACAGACACATGGAAAACACGGGGACGTGTACGTCACATTCTCTGTGTTGCCTACCTTCCCTTATGTATGTGTCTCCTCTTTCTGTTCTGTCTGTAATGTTTATTCTTGTCTGCACTGTTTAATTCACTATCAACCATGATTGCTGCTATTGATACAACTGCTACATGCCTGATGTGCTTTACCTCAACCCATACATATTCATTTGATCATACATATATATGATCTATATATTTATACCTGATTTTTAGCTCATATTTTTATTGAAATATTATAATCTACATTTGCAGGGATGGACCAGGAATAAAAAAACAGCCATGGACTTTGTCCTAAACCGGCCCACCACAACCAGCACATGTACACATAGCCCATAGCAGGGTTTTCATGATACTGTCTCACAATACTGCACCAGTCAAAGTGTTTCATTCACACTAGAAAGTAACATTACAATCCCACTGATGATGAGTGGAGTGTTTATTATTGTAAACATTTATTCAATCCGCTAAATGAATAAATGAATTTAAATGTACACGTCTAATTGTTTATAACAGCACGTCATATTATGCACTGCATGAAGATTGCATTTTAATTTAAACTAAAAAGTAAATACAATATGAATTAATCTGGGTAGCATGGTGGGGCAGTGGTTAGCACTGTTGCCTCACAGCGGGAAGATTCTGTGTTTAGTCCCCAGGTTGGCCATGGTGCCTTTCTGTGTGGAGTTTGCAAGCTCTTTCTGTGTTCGCAAGGGTTTCCTCCCGCTGCCCAAAGGCTTGCAACAGGTTGATACAGTTGGATACTCTAAATTCCTCTTGGTGAGAATGTGAGTGGTTGTGTGTCTATGTGTTGCCCTCCGATGGGTTGGCCTCCTATCCTGAGAATCCTGTCTTGGGCCAGTAGTCAGCTGGGATTGGATCCAGCTTCTCCGTGACCCGAAATGGAAATAAAAAATGAATAAATAAATCGATCTGGATGACTCCAAAGACAGATTGATTTGTTAATGTGTGTATGTGTGTTTGGGGGGAGGTCAAGGGGTCAAGTCCCTGAACAGAGCAGATGCACAGATAGATGTTTTTCTTGCTTGTGTGACAGTTTTGGCATCTCTCATTTATGGAAAAAAGCAAAAAACATCTCTAAAATCTAAAATCTCTAAGGAGGTCTAAAAGGACTCTTCATCATAGTTTGTGCTATTTTGATGCTTAGCGAATAAATTATTGTATTGGCGCCTCTGCTCTCGACTGTCAGTGTCACTCTTTCTGACTCTCAGTCAATGAACCATGGAGCCAGGCTGATGGCCATTGGATGGATGGCCGCTCTGGACTTTTCCAGAACATCCAGATGGTCAGCTCACATTTATATGTCTCTTATTCCTGAGTTGACCTATTTCTCTCGTCCAGTTCATTTAATTGTATGGTTGACCTTGTGTTAACCTAGCTACATATGACTAGTGAAACTAAACTGTTTATTCCTTCTTTAGCCACCTAGCCTCATTGTTGCTGACTGTAAGAAGGAGTTACCATGTGCCCTGCTGGTTTGCACAGAAACAACTAAATTGAAATGCATAGACCTGACTTCTCCATTGCTTCTCCTACTTTCAACACCTCCCATTAACCACAAAGGCCACTAGTCCTGTTCATTACATTTTACTTAACATTATGTTCATAACATCTATATGAATTTTTTGAGTACATACTATTTAATCTAGTATCTTATAGTTACTTTACAAAGCTGCATGACACATGTTCTTCCTATTTTTTGGAGTGTGTGTATTTGGTAAATCACTCAGTCCTAAAAACTGCTCTTCAAGCTTTCAGTACCATTTATTTTTAGTGTTATGGAAGGAGAAAAGATGTTGGTGTAGTGGGTTGGTGGACACTTGATGGACAGTGGTGAAACTAAATTTCCTGTTTTTGTGACTGCCAAGAGCATCCTTGATGAAAAAGAGACAGAGAGCATCTGCTGCCTCCAGGAATGGCGAGGAGAACTGAAAGTGCATGTGAGCACTTGTATCTCTGCCTGTGTTATGACTTTATACCGGATGGCTTGCATTACAAGTGCAGTAGGCATGCTGTGATAGTAATGGCCTAAGTGGCATCCTGGCAGAGATTCTGCACATTTGCCAAATTAAAAACATTGTGCACATGAAAATGTAGTTTTAGATGTCAAACAATACCAAAACTGATTTTACACATTTAAGGAATCTAAAAACTAAATACTATATGTAGCTATGAGTCTCCTTTCACTGTGCATGTACATCCTGTTTTAAAATAGCACAGAAAAGTCAAAGTAACTTTATGTTAAATTGACTTATTAAGGGCATTGTGGCATGGTAGCTAGGTAGATTGTATATTCTTAGCTGCCCATAGATGTGTGTGTATGTGAACGGTTGTCTTTCTATGTGTTGCCCTGTGAGTATGTCTACCATCGTATATGGGTTGGCCTCCTGTTCTGGGTAAACCTTGCCTTGGACACGTAGTCAGCTGAGATTGGCTCCAGCCTCCCTACAACCTGAGAATGGATGAAGTGGTTTGGAAAATGAATTAATAAATTAATCTGGATGACTCAAAAGACACTATAATATCACCAAAAAATGAATATTATTTTGCAAATTGTCTTTATTCTGTTTTCCTCCTTTTATCACAGATTTGTTGATTTGTGTGTGTGTGTGTGTGTGTGTGTGTGTGTGTGTGTGTGTATGTTTTGGAGGGAGGTCAAGGGGTCAAGTCCTACATGTTCACTCACACTAAAACAACAATACAAAAACACAGACTGATTATATCAACAGAGCTGTTTTCCTTCTCATGTTTTAATAGTGTTAGATTTAGGAAATCACACAAGACAACATACAGTATACAAAAAGAAAATAATCTTATAATCTTATAGCTGACATTTAGACAGGTCATACAACAACCATTTCAATTATTTATAGAAAATATTTTGCAAATGTTCAGTTTCTTTGTTTTTATTATTATTATTATTATTATTATTATTGTTATTATTTTTGTTATTATTATTATTATTGTTTTTATTATTATTATTATTATTATTATTATTATTATTATTATTATTATTATTATTATTATTATAGGTAGGTCGGAACCATGTCATCAACGTCCTTGTTTCCTCCAGCGTGTGCTCCGCAGTTGCTAAGATACGGCGCTTCATTGCTAGATGCTTAGCTTCCAAATGACATTAAACATCATTTCCAGAAGCCTTTTTTGACCATACTCAACGTCGCTAATGATGGACGAGGGGACTGAGCTTTCTGTCACAATCGCCCAAATTGTTCAGCGGTTGAAAGGAGCTCATTTACACTCACAGCTGGAGAAGCAAGCCAGAGTGAGTAGGCTAGCTGGGCAAGCTAACGTAGCGCACCCTTCCTTCATGAGCATCGCGCTACAGCCCTTTAACTCCCCTTCTAAGAGCTAATTACTAGCAGTATTTAGCGTGTACAGCTGTTCAGTGTGCTTTCTTTCCTTTGTAGGAATGTTTGCACAAGCCGGAGATCAAACTAGAATCCCTAAAAGAAGACGTGCGAAATTTCCTAAGGGCTTCAGGTACGCAGGAATCGCTGGATTTACTATGCACGGAGGGATGCAGTGATTCCTCTGTGTAATTATTCTTCCTTCATTTTTTTTTCTTTGGAGCATTTTTAATGTGTAATGTTTTTGTTAGGTTGGGAGAGAAAGTTGCAGAACGCAGTCTACAGAGAGCTGCACATGTAAGTGCACACCCACCTGTATTGTTATGGGATTGGTCACACCTCTGATTCCTCTGCCTTATTATTAATGATCTAAAACAGAGAAGAATAGCACATAACTCATTTTATCTTATGCTGAAAGATGCTGGGAGGACTCAGAAGTTCTTCAGTACTTATATGACAAGGGGGGGGGGTTGTTTTTCTTTTTATTTAAAGGTACTTTTTTCACAGAATGACATTTTTTGAGTGAGTATAGGTTTAAGTAACTTTAGCCACCTTTAAATGTTGTATTATAATCACACACACACTCTGTAAGTATTCCCTTTCTGTAGCTAGTTTATGGCTGTTTATACTAATTTATTGGAGGGAATCTCCTGCACTGTCAGTGAGTGTTTAAGAATGAGAAGAGATGCAATGATTTCCTTCATGGCATACAGCCTAGTACAAACCAGACACAAACATTGGCAACGGTATGCAAGTTGTTATACAGGACTGTATGATTTCAGATGTACATGTCCAGTCGGACCAGGACAGTGCGAAAAGAACCACTGATGCGATTTTCGATTTTGCACATGTTTTAGAGCAGAGTATATGTACTTTCTTGTGTAAGTATATATAAGTAAGAAAGTAAGTAAACCGGAACACAAAATTATGGAAAAGACGAAAAAACAAATTTTTACCATTTGAAATCAGCATTTGTGTCTGCATTACCTTCTCATTGTGGCTTTCCAACACCGTCCACTTCAGTAGCTGGAAACATTTCAGTGGCAGGGCTTGGTTATTACTGCCACTGTTTGGAATTATGCTTTCTTCATGTGTATATGTGTCATGTATCCCAAAGTGAGTAGCTATCTTTTTCCCCCTCTGTTTACCACATGTGGACAGTGTGAGTCCTATATAACTCTCTGCCCTGAAAAACGAAGGTCTTTATCGAGTAGCACTTAGCTGCTTTGACAGTGAGTGATGATGCTCTAGAAACAAACCCTTGTCATTGTAGAGAGCCCCCTTAATCCTTTCCCTAAGTGAGTTTTAGTTGTATTTTGTTAGTGTTATGAGACAAATGACTCAAGAAGTAAAAGAAAAAAAGCCTGAATGATACATAGCTGTTGGACATGGAATAATCTGCATGTCTTCCTTAAGATGGCATGTTTATATAAAATAAAGTGTTTGGAGGTGGTAATGGAGCTGAGAAGGTGGTAATGGGGGGGGGGGGGGGGGGTACTGGGAGAGAAGTGCCTCTCTTGTTTTCCAGAACCTTTGAGTTTGATGAGGGCTGTAAAATGAGTAATTTCCTGCAAATATAAAGTGAAATTACTTTTTTAAGTTATTAAAATGGGAAATTGCATTTTTAATCCACATATGGCCTGATAGGATTTGCATGGTTAATTTGAAGGTCTGACTGGAATTTTGAAGACTGGCCGTGGATAATTTTTGTGAACTAAAGAGTTTCAGCCCTTCATAAAAATACTTAGTAGTAGGTCTACATGTGATTATAATCCTAAATATTGCCATTAGGATTTGGATACACTACATGGTCTAAAGTACCATCTAATTACAA
Organism: Arnoldichthys spilopterus; assembly: GCA_037974385.1. Taxonomy (NCBI): domain Eukaryota; kingdom Metazoa; phylum Chordata; class Actinopteri; order Characiformes; family Lepidarchidae; genus Arnoldichthys; species Arnoldichthys spilopterus. The sequence continues at coordinate 9,622,708 of JBBPDA010000013.1, read as the reverse complement.
ATCCTATTGTGAGAAAAGTTGGGATATTTTCCAAAATGCAAAACAAAAATCTGTGATATGTTCATTTACGTAAACCTTTGTTTTATCTGATAACAGTACAAAGAAAAGATTGTCAGTGGTTTTACTGAACAATTTGGTTATACTTTTTAAATGTACACACATTTAGATGTTGATGGCTGAAAAACCCTTTATTGATAATCTGGATGGTGGTTTTTATCTTTGGCACAGAGGACTCAATGCCCATTTTTTTCTGAAAACAAGGATAAATGTGGGCTTATCGTACCACAGCACAGGCTTCCACAGTCTTTCAGTCCATCTGAGATGAGCTCAGAACAAAACAGAACTTGCCAGCTTTTTTGCATAGAATATGACTTCCTCCTTGTGTAATACAATTTTGAGTTGCATTTATTTGGTGTAGTGATGAACCGTGTTAAATGACAATGGTTTGCTGAAGTTCTCCTGAGGCCAGGTGGCTATATTTGCCACATGAGCAAGATGGTTTCCTAAGCAGTGTCACCTGAGGGCTCAAAGCTTTACAAAAATTATATACTGTAGATGTTAAAAGACCTAAATTCCCTATACTGAGTCTTGCATTGAGAAGTGTTTCTTTTGAACTGACTAACCAGTCTTTCATGAATTTTGGCTTAAAGGGGTGAGCACCATCCCATTCTTTGCTTATGAAGACTGAGCCTTTGATGGATGCAACTTTTATATCCAGTCATGATACCTCACCTGCTACCAGTTAGCTGCTTATTGTGGAATCTACCAAACTGGTGTTTCCTGAATATTCTTAATCTTATTTTAACTTTTGTTGAGTGTATTACAGTAATCAGAGTCTAATTTTGTGTATATTTACAAAATACAACCAAGTTTTTTTTACACCCTTCTGGAAATGGGGGTTGTAGTTTTTTTTCGCTATTTCAATCATGCTGTTTGTTTTTCATCTGCATTAAAATCAAGCATGCAGCAATGCAGTCTCCACAGATGAACACTAGCAGTAGGAGTGAAGAGGTTACCTTTAATGTGACTCTCTCACAGGACATGTCCCTTTTGAAAACAAGGGGAAATTTGGACTCACATACCACAGCGAACAATTCCAGTCTTTTAGTCCATCTGAGATGAGCTCAGGCCCAGAGAACTTGTGAGGCTTCCTCCCAGCATAATACAGTTTCAAGTTGCCACCTTTTCAACAAGTGGGTTGGTCCAATTTATGCCCTTTTAGGACCAATAGCAACAGCTTGGCTGCATAGTGGTAGACCACACAACATCACAGAATGGGACCACTGAGTGTGTAGTGCTTACATTTTGTCTTTGGCTGTAACACTCACTAACAACTTCCACATTGCCTCTCAACATCCACTGTGTTGTAAGAACTGTACATTGGGAGCTTAATAGTTTGAACTTTAACGAAAACATGTTTGGTAGAGGAGGAATAATGGTCTGAGTCTATTTTCCATTGTTTGGGCTCATTAGTGAAGCTAACTTCCAGTGAATGGAAATCTTATTTTTTCAGCAATACCCTCATGCACAAGGTGGTGAAAGAAATAGTTTGCCCTTTTACACCTTTGGAAGGAACTGGGACACTGGTTGTGAGCCAGGCCTTTTCCTTTAACATCAGTACCTGGTAGGGGTACGAATGAGAGAATGTGCATTGTGGAAATATGAATTAATTGTGGAGAATAAGCATTCCGCTAAGGCAACTGACAGCCCCTCATTTCTTACAGTTTTAGTCTCATTAGTAGATTATGCAAAGACATGGATACAGTCATCATTTTTCTTCATTTAAAAAAAGAGAGAAAATCTATGAGTCCAGTATTTACATATTTGTGTTTCTCATTAAACCTCTTACTTCCTGATCTCACTAATGCGCTTGCTTCTGAAAGGAAGTGAATCTCAGCAGCCGTGTCTCAGTATGTATTGGAAATCCTAACATGAAGAGTGGAGACTGGGGTCTAAAGTCTGTATTGACGTCTAAATTGTGGTTTTAGAGTAAGATGTTCTAGAAGCTCATATATTTAATATAAAATATTATATATTTAACTCATATATGTAATGTTCAGTTATTCACATCATTGTTTTTAACAATGCACAGTATATTTAAACACACTGATGAACCCTTGATGTAACAAGCGCTTTTGTTGGATTGCATTATACTATACCTTGATCACATCTGAATCATCTTAGGTTGATCATAACAGATAGTTACACATTTGTGATTTTTTAATTTCATTTGCATAATATAGCCCTGTACAATATCAGCATTGCAAAGGCTACATGCTATTAATAACATTTTTTGCAGCCCTGCTCAGCAAATAGATGATTATTTTGAAAATACAGTACAATTTCAGCCTGTGTGTGTGTGTGTGTGTGTGTGTGTGTGTGTGTGTGCGCATGCATGCAGTTTGCCTCCTCCTGGGCACCCTGCAGCTACCTCTGAGCACAATAAAGAGCCCTTGGCATACATGCGCAAGGCCCAGGTATGACCTTCCACTCTCACTCTTCTCTTTCCCTCACCACTGTTCCTCTAAAGCCCTCATTGTTTTCAAATACCTCATATGTGTTCCACTGAATGTGCTGCTGTGCATGGCTTCCTTACAGGCAAGCTGGGAGAAGAGAATTCTGAAGAGTCTGAACAGTATGTGCACTGAGTTGGGGGTTCCACTGGCCCGGAAGGTAAAGTCCACACAAATCAGCAATCCCGTCACACTATGAAAACAAATATTCACCGGCTACAACCAACGCGTCAACTTTTTATAACTGCTTCCTCAGTTCTGTTGGCTAAATATGAGATTTGTACTGCAGAGACCTGTTTCAGAGCAGAAGGAACTGACAAACAAATGGAACGAGATGGGAACAGATGAACCAGGTAACAAATATCAGTTTGTCAAAGCTTTATTAAGAACAGTAATAATAAATAACTATAGTATGGACATAACTCTTCAGAAGCACTGATTCTGAGTATTAAAGGATGGCAAAAAATGTTTTTCTGTCTTGCTTTGTGCAGATGTTGTCAGTCGGCAAAGACATATTTAGTGTCTAAGTGCTACTTTCCTAGGTCTAAAGCTGCATAGCTAATGTTGCTAATGGACACTAGAACATAAGAACAAACTGGATAAAGATCTTTAATAAGGTTGAACAGAATAGCCCATGTTGTTTAAGACAGTGTAACTTAAATAAATGACAAAACATCTCTGGTACTATCAACCATTAAAGGCAGCACATGTAATGGTTGATGTTCATAAAACAACTAGATTGTGTCCTAAACTTTTCTATTCAGTTTTATTTATATAGTGAAGTGAAAGTGACTCTTTGTCATTGTGAACACACTCAAGCACCACGACGAAATGTGACCGCTGCATTTAACCCATCACACGTGCACACGTGGAGCAGCGGGCAGCTACCAACAGCGCCCGGGG
>JBBPDA010000013.1:9595873-9611243 GCA_037974385.1 Arnoldichthys spilopterus | reverse complement strand
TGTGTGTGTGTGTGTGTGTGTGTGTGTGTGTGTGTGTGTGTGTGTGTGTGTGTGTGTGTGTGTGTGCGCGTGTGTGCGCGTGTGCGTTTATGCGCATGTTAGTGGCATGTGAGCAGGACAGTGCAGCTGCTCAGCAGTACAGCAGGCAGGGCTGTCCCACTGGCCTAAGAGCTCAGCTTTGGGCTCTGATCCTCAATGCTACTAATGAACCAGAGGTAACCGACGTGTGCACTCATGCATGTTTTATTTTACAGATTTCTTTATGTGCTGAATTCTTGTTCCTGTGTTTGCAGTCATTGGTAAAAAAATCTCCTAACAACGTGACGTTAAGACACTGGGGAAAATACTTTAGACTGCACTTTCAAAATCTTCTAGTATCATTTTGTACAACCCCCTGCTCCTTTACCCAGCACGTCCTCAAATGCATATGTGGGAAGGAGAAGAATACAGTTTGCATTATTCTAAAAGCATGGTCCATAAACCGAAGTTAGGCAGAATGCGTCCTGTGTATGTTTGCTGAAGTATCAGTTGAAAGCTCCTCTATCTTTCCAAATTTTGCATCAGTTTCCTGATTAGAGTAGCAAGACATACAGATACAGCTTTGCCAATGCACATAGCTTGTGCAACCAGGTGTCATGTTTATTCTGGCTTGTGAATGTACCTTCATTACTCCAGGTGCCAACATAAATATCACGTTAGCTATGAACCGTTTGTGTGGCAGGATTTTAAAACAACCTCCCCTTGCATCTGTGTACATCAGGCCACCCTTAGCCAGCACTCAGCTACCTAAAACAACCCTAGTCATTTTTAAGACTGATCTGCAGCAGTCGAATAGGGTCTTGAGTGCATATTTTTGAATTCCAGTGACAGAAGGGTAAACACATGTTAAAAAGCATCGTGTTTTCATTGAGTTGGCTAATCCTTCTCTCTTGTGTCACTGCCTCAGACGTTTGCAGATCAGGAGCAGATGGCATGGCAAAAAAGATGAGAGAAATCAGTGGTATTGTTAATGTTTTAGATGGAACAATTATGTAACCAGAGATAAAACTGCTGTCTTGAAGACAATGGCCAGGCCAGCTGGGGGGAAAAAAGTGACAATGACTCCTGCAGTGTTGAGAAGTCAGAAGACTACAGTACATCTCTACAGAACGTCAACAGGTGGCCACCAGTGAATCAGAATTAAACATTATGAGGGCTATTACCTTGTGAAAATTATGTTCAATCTATCTGCGTTTTTCTCTATAATGCAAGCAATCATTTTTGTGCCATTTTCCACCAGAAGATTTGATCTTTCAGGGAACATCGGGCAAGCTTGAATGTACATGTAGGCTGGATTCACTGAAAAAGGGTCTTAATAAGTTAGGATCTTGAGTCATGGTGTTTAAAGCAAGGCCTATTCATTCTGATGCTGAAGTGAGTGAGCGGAGATCTGACATATTTCGTCTTAATTATGATGACCATTACCTTCATCTGACCTGCCGTAGCTTAGTTTCCTGTCAACGTGTTTCATGTCACAGGTGACAAGTCCCGTATTTGACAAACCCCTAGAACGATTTAATGCTTTCCAGCTCAGTGCTTTCTTTTAAGACTTTTCAGGAGAATTGTAATCTGTCTGTTCTGGCATAAACCAGACACTTTATCATTTTTATAAAAGATGTCTGTACGCTAAAGGTCTGGATATGGATGAATTATCTTAACAGTTTTCCACATCTTTCCTTCATTTTTTTTCATATTCATTCTTTACTTCTTGCCAAAGCAGGACAGGAAAGGTTCTTTTTACTTCCTCCTGTCTGCTGTTCTTTATTTTTATACTTTGCTCAGAATAATATACAGGATAATATATTACCTTTAATATCTTTTCCAGCCCAGAGTTTTCTTCAGTACAGACATGTTTTGGCATGTTACGTAAACAGTCACGTGCAATTAACCTTGTTTATCCTCTAAGATAAAATAAGTACACCTGACCAATTATCTCTTTTGTTTTTGTGAAGTGACCTTGGGTTTGAGACCCTATTTATAACCCCCAAATAGTTGGGATGCTGGGTAAAATGATAATATAACAGAATGGAATGATTTGCAAATCTCATAAACCCATATTTTATTCACAGTAGAACAAAGAAAACATGTTTAATGTTTAGACAGTAAATGTACCATTTAAAGTAAAAAATGCTTACCACTGCATGGCATCCCTTTTTTATCAACAGTCTGTAAACGTCCAGGAACTAAGAACCAGTTGCTGGACTTGGGCGGGGGGATGTTGTCTATTGTTGTCTTATGTAGGATTTTAGCTGATCAACAGTCCTGGGTTGTCTTTTTCATATTTTTCGTTTCATGATGGGCCAAATGTTTTTAACTGGTGAAAGGTCTGTATTTTAGACCGGCCACTTCCGCACACAGACTCGTATAGTATGAAGCCATGCCATTGCAGGGACTTAATGATCTAAGCTGCTTCTGTTTTTGAACTCTTCATGCTTTGGAAAAACGGAACCCTGCTGCTTTAATTGTAGTGCTGGTATTACATCATTCAGGTTAAATTCACTTACCTGATTTTTTTTTTCTTTTTTTGGCAGGACATCATGCATTATGAGCAACTCAAGGCTGCAGTCATACACCATGACCTGCTGGTGGACAATCTAATATATAAGGTAGACACACACACAAGTATTTGAGACAAAAACATTGTTTAAGAAGTGTAGTGTATTGAATAAAAATAGATTTTGTGGCTGTTTGATTGATTTCTTAAGATTTTAATGTTATTTAGCATTCCAGCCAAAGCTTTAAGTCATCTTGTTCCAAGGTCATGTTTTCTTGAAATGGTGGATTTAACAGAACAGATTAGATCCGGACATAAATAATTTATACTTTGTTATGTTAGTTACATAATAATAATATAAGCATTAATAAAAGTAAAGCCAGCACAGATGAATGAGATTCACAATATTAATTTCATGTATTCATACAGCATGTGTGTTCTCTGTGGTCTCTTTGATTGTCAGCATGCTGGTCTATGGGTAGCACATGTGCCCTAGTTAGATTTGCCCTATTCTATTCTATTCTATTCTATTCTATTCTATTTGACCTGATTTGACCGTCATTTTTGATTATTGATAATTGTAGCCTTTTATGGTTCTTTTTCATTTGCATCAGGATGTGAAGCTGACTGCAAGTAATGATGACTATTACTTTGTGTTTGAAGACTTCCTGTATCAGGTGAGTGCTTACCAGATGTGTGTTTTTCAGTCCTTTTCTTTGTTAAATTTCATTAGACAAGCCCAACGTGTCTTTGACAAAGTTTTTTTTTTTGACACAAAACCCTGGTCATTCTAATGCATGCACACATGGCTTGTAACACATTTATTTCATTTCTATACGCTTGTCTTTCAGAACTCTTGCAGTGTCTTTGAGAGATACTTTCAGAACACAGCTTTTTGTGAACCAAGCATAAAAGAGGACCTCATCTACTCAAGGCCTATTTTTTTTTTACTTTATGATTAATGTTTAAACTCTTATTTATAAGATCAGATGACCCTAAAAACACTGTTATTTAAAAAATGGGTAAAAATGTCCAAATTCAGCCTCGTATATTTAATTCAGTTGTACTATCATAGCAAGATAAAGCACAGACAGCAGCTTTGGTATATATAATTATTGTAAAAATATATAATTATTTTATTTTCTGTCACATGGCAAAACTGAAAGATGCATCTGGTAGTTCAGTGTGAAGCCTGTTGTAATGTGTAGTATCTGTAGTAGGGTTGCATTAGCTTGTATATCTCGGACCGCTATAGAAATAGCACAATACCACTTTTTCACCTCGTGGACTGGCTTATTCCTGTACTGATTCCATTGTCTTCTGTAATAACTAAGCTTTAAAATAAATGTTTTTTTTTAATTGACACAGTCCAGGTGGGTGTCTAATCTATAGATAGATTTTCATACTCAAGCTATTTAAGCACTCTTGTACACCACAGGGAGAAATACAGAGCTAACAGCGTGATGTCACACAGTGAGTGTGGGCTATTTGAGGTTTGGTTTTTTACAGAACTAGATCAGGTTGATTGTTTTTTCTTCTACTATCTGATCCAGCATTTTCCACAGATATTAGCCCGATACTCATACCTGGTATCGGACTGGTGCCATCTTTACACAGGTCCCCCCTCAGGCCTTCTTTATCTTGTCCTTCACTACAGCCAAGTTTGTTATGAACCTTTTCTTATTGTCCTTTAGAAGCTGACAGCTGTTGTTTTGCTGTACTGTTGAAATGTAATTGTACAATTGCATGATTTTGTACACAGATGTATAATACGTTTAGATTCACATGATGGAAACTTTTCATTTGGTTAAAATCATAGTATAATATGTCCTCATCTACTTACAATGTGTGGTTTGAATGTTAAGATTGTGTGCTTCCAACTGCACTTTTCCACTAAGAAATAGCTCGTTATCAGATTACACCATACGTTTCTTAGTATCATCAATGACTTTTACTTAAGGGTTAAGAACTGAACAGAAAGTCACCAGAGTTCACAGGAGCAAATTATGTCATCTCTATGGAGACTTATCACAGGCCACAGGTGTGAAATGATTAGAAAACTGAACATAAATATTGGTTTTGTGTGAAGTCTCTGAGCAGATAAGGAATTTTGTCTGTTGATGTGTTGCTTAACACAAGTACTGTTATCATGGCTTTAATCAGTTGTGTTTTAACTTCATAGGACAGCATCATAAACAGTAAAAGCGTATATACAAGTTCACTTTTTTTTTGCATTGTAGCAGTGATTAAAAAGGTGAAGGCCAGTAATAAACCAAATAAGAAATATTTTTGTTGCCCTAACATTAATTCTGTCTCGAAATGTGGGCATTTGATTATCGTCTAAGAAGGAGAGAAGAGTATGTGTCACTGTAGGCTGAGCATATGCTTTAAGGGCAGCACTCTTTAAAGCTAATTGCTCAAGATTTGTCACTGACGTCATGAAAATGATTCAAAATAGAAATCTGTAGTCAGGAAGGTTTTCGTTTTGTGTGTGTGTGTGTATGACTGCTCGCTGATTTTGTTGTGTAACAGGTCCTGCTGTGCTTCTCTCGAGACACTGCCGTTTTGGAGCATTTCAGCTACAATAGCGCCACCCCTCCCAAATCCTACATCCAGGGTAATGTGCCCAAATGCATGTGTATTTGAGTGTGTTTTGTGCATGATGTATAATTTCTTTATCTAATAAGCAAAATATTCTTTTCACCTTAGGCAAGTCTGGTGCAGAGGAGTTTGCTTTGGTCTATCCTCCCAATGGTACTGCTGATCTCTTTCACAGTCCCAATGCCACTCTTTTCTTTTTTTAAACCTTGGAAATCAACATTATTTTTTTAGAGTTTTGTAACTTGATGCTACTTATTACTCACTCCTAGCTCATTTAATTAAGATGAGAAATTCTAATAAAATAATAAAATGTCTAAAGGTTTAAGTTAGATGAAGAAGTTTCATGTTTCTTTTAAATGTTTGATGTAAGCTGTAATAGTTATGTAATGACCAAGAAATATGTAGAATTTTCTAGAAAACAAGGTAACACTAAGAGTCACATGCAGACTAATTGGTATTTGCAAAGGTAAGATAAGATCTTGAGGCAGAATTATCAAAAATTATTTTAAATACATAACTACAGAATATCAGTTATAATTTGCAGTATTAAGTATAACATCCATAACTTTCCTCTAGTGTCTTGCTGACTGTATTTCAGTCTAGACTCCACAAGTAATTATTGAATTGAACTGCTGTTACTAATGTGGCAAGTGATTCTCATGATCAGAGATGTACTAGTTGGTCTTGCAGAAAGAAAGTATTGTTACATTTTGCTGGTTTTCTCATGTTTGCTGACTTAAAAAACGTACATATTTCAACCTACTGATCCAGAATGTAAATCAAATCAATAGTAATAAGCCTTTCCTTTGAAGGGGTAAATTTTAGTGCAGCACTGTTCCACCATGTTTCTAACATCTGGTCTGTTATAATATACGTCTCTTTTTGTGTCTTAGGTGTTATCCCTTTCCATGGCTTCTCAATGTATGGTGAGTGTGCCAACTACATGCATGAATGGTCATTGTGGACATATGCTAAAGTTTTGTTAATATTTAAACTTCTCTGTGTGTATGTATGGATTCCTGCAGTGGCTCCTCTGTGTTTCTTGTACAACGAGCCACCGAAGTTGTACAATGTATTCAGGGAGATGTATGTGCGTTACTTCTTCAGACTACACTCTATATCCTCCTCCCCCTCCGTAAGTACACATTACAGATTATGTACATACATATTACTTGGTGGCAATGTATGATTTAAGATTAATCTGTGGTTACATATATACGTGACTGTGTGTGTGTGTGTGTGTGTGTGTGTGTGTGTGTGTGTGTGTGTGTGTGTGTGTGCGCACACTTTTTGCAGGGCATAGTTTCTCTTTGTCTGCAGTTTGAGAGGCTACTTCAAACTCATCTTCCGCAACTATTTTATCACCTACAAGAGATCGGAGCTCAGCCGTAAGTCTGAACCACTGTGCTACTGATACTATATGTTGTCAGTAATCCCCTAAACATATTACACATTCAGTATTTATGTACGTGTGTATATACGTTTAGGGCAAACTGGATGTATGCCTCAGTGTTCTTCTAGAGATCTAGGGTCAGGCAGTTAGTGTAAAACAGTGTAACAGTGCTTTTACAACTAGGTCTTATGTATATGCATCAGTTCATTTTTCCCATTGGTGCCATCTCCTGTTAAACATGCTTGTCAACATCCAAAGTGCAGAAGATCATTCTTGACTGGTGATCTTATTCTGAGTAATCAACTTCAGTCCAGGCCCAGAAGAGAGAGACACCTTGCATAAAGTATTCAGATGGCTCCATCTAGAGTTCACACAATGCACTTACAAGTCTGCCATCTAAACCCTTAATGTAAGAAGGAAGCTTATGAAGTAAGAAACTGTATAGTGAGCAACATCATCTTTGTGTGTGGGTGTGTGTGGGTGTCTTTGCTTCAGATTGCGTATCGCCTTCAAATGGATGGTTCGGGCTTTCTCAGGGTACCTTTCCACTGACCAGCTGTTGTTGCTATGGGACCGTATCCTCGGCTATGATTCCTTAGAGATAGTTGCAGGTGCATCAGTTTTTTTGTATTACACAACTTTTGTCACGTTTTGTCACTGCAGTGATTTTAACAGAATTATTAGGATAAAAATATAAGAATATGTTTTAGGTTAGTTTGAAGTATAAAACTGATTTATCAATGCTGAACTCACAAATGTGTTCTTCTGTAGCTGCTGTCATGAGGCCGGACAAGCTATACAGAATGACTGACATTAAACCAAGGACCTTTATACTGAGAAAATGTTTTTGTCAAACATCTAGAGTTTGATATTATCCAGATATTATCCAAGATAGATCATCTGCTATTTGTTACAATCATGCAAACGTTATCACGGTGAGAAATTTGCTGCTGCTTCCAACCTGCCAGGTTTGATTACCCACAATAACGTAATGTAGCTTTGTAGTGATGGAATTACCGCCAGTGTCCTGTAGAGCTTATCCAACCTCGCAACATCTACCACAAAAAACTCCACCCACAAATGGATGGTGAATGAGGAAAAATAAAGCTGTTATGCTCTACATCAATAGGCACCAAGCTAGTCATGAAGATCTGCCTTCCTGCTCCAGCTCATTAGCTTCTTCAGATGTGTCTGACTGGCTAGATCAGATGCGTCAAAATTAGGAAGGGTTAGCATCATGTTAGATGCAGGTTGGAAGTAAAAACAAACTGCAGGAAAGTAGATCTTCTGGAAAAGGGTTGTTGACCACTGAGTAAGAGGATTGGTGACCACTGAACTACACTTAAGGGAACCTTCCAGTAAATGATGTTAATGTATGACACACTGAAGTAACCCTGATTCATTTAGACCCTAATATTTGATAGGCTGTTTGTCTGTCCCGTCCCCCTCTCCAGTCCTGGCGGCCGCCGTCTTCGCCTTCCGAGCTGAAAATCTGATGGAGGTGACATCACTGGCTTCAGCTGAGGTGAGTGCATGCGAGTATGCGTGTGTGCTCGTGCATGAGACAGGGCTAAAGGTGACTGAAATAGCACCTTGACTCACAGCCAGCACCAGTAACCTAGTCTCACCAAGGCACATGTCTCAGAATCGCTGGCCTGGCCACTTTTAAAAGTGGATCACCCTACCCCTTACCCCCCCTATGCCTTCATAACCAAATGTGATCAAAAGTTCATATCTTCTTTTTCCCTGGAGTTTCATTTTTTCATTTTCATGACGAATGCACTGGTAGAAGTGGTCCAAAAAATCTAATATTAACTCATTAAAAGTTAAGAACATTTTCCTTCCTGCAAAGTTTTTACTATTCAGAGATTTTATTTGAATAGCAATGATATATAAGAACATGGTTCTACAGCTGTTTATGTAATATGTGATTGTGAACATTTACCTTCTTTTGAAGACTAAACCAGTAAGAAAATAAAATATCTGTAAGTAAAATATTGCAATGTTGTTTTCTTTATTTTTAATTCAACAGTCGAACATATAAATATCTACTAAGATACTAAAGGCAGCATCATTGGTTGTGGTCTTAGGCGATGGTTTGATTGACAGCTGTAGTAAAAGTTCATTTGAGCTACTGGCAGTGGCCCCTGGCCATAATACTTAGTGACGCACAGGCCTGGGCCCTGGGGCGAAGGGAAGATGCTGCTGGACAGTATCTGCTTGCTCATATAGCACCAGGCCCTACTGGAGAACATATCATAACACGCTGTATTTTTAGCGCTCAGGGCCCGGCCCTGAAACTTTAGAGGCTTGCAAACATGATAGGAGCCCCTAAATTTACTTGCCACCAGTCCCAAAAGGCCACAGCTTGAGAAAGCTTGATTCCACACCTCCCCCACTTTTTCACCTTCAGGTCCCACTGCTGCACCTGCAGGGCAAATACCTTCACTCACAGCACCATCCAAACTCTCGGCCTCGCACTGAGGGTGAGGTGCTGCGTCAGAGCGAGTGCCGGACGCCATTTTGTGAACGCACAAAGTGGAGTATTTTTCAGTGCTTTTCCAGTGGTTCCAGCACATTTTTTTTACCTACCTTGGCCTGTGGGTTGTAGCTCCCCAGCTGCTGCCCACTGCTCCTACAAGGATGGCTTAAATGCAGAGCTTGCATTTTTTTGTGGCGCACTGGGTTCTGTGCTATGACTTGTGCTGTGTTCACAATGACAATCACTCACTTTAACTTTCAAAAATGATATATGTATAAATATATAAATATCAAAATTACAGATGGCAATGATGCGATATCAGTTATTCGTATCAGGCAATTACATGCTGCAATAGATATCAGGTGAAGAAGATAAAATAATCGGATCCAGTCTTGTAACGTTGTCTGTTCTTATTAAGTCAACATTTTGTCTGTAAATATTTTTCTTCTAAAGATTTAATTCAAGTTCTATTTTTGTCATCCTTCCTTGTTGCAGGCCGTCCTTGCTGACCTCTCAACCCTAAAGGTCATGCCTCTTCTGCAGATCTTCCTCTTTGCCTAAATCATGTGCCTGCAGGTGTTGCCTCCAAGTGGTGTGCCATGCTATTCCCCCGATGCCAACAAACTCATTTGCAGTGGCTGATAACTTTTCAAAAGCAAAAAGATAATGATAGAAAACATAAGCAGAGAAGACGTCAACATTAACATGAACTCTTTTAATGCTCTTTTAATAGATTCTTTAGCTATGCGAGTGGTAGGGGTGGCCCAAATTGCGTCTTACATACTTTTGCTTTCAAAATCAACCTTAAATCCTTAAAAACAAGATATGTAGAATTTTTGACACGCACTATAACCTCCATCAAAACAACAGCTTTTCCAAACGCAGTTTTACTTGCATGCGAGTGGAAAGTGAGTGGGAACTTCAGCCTGGTGTTGGAAGTACAAGGTAACACAATACTGTAATTCCACTTCTATTAGTAAACAGATATCTTTTCAAACTAAGTTACACAATTGGTTACATGTTGCTTTTATCTGGTGTGAAAATATTAATGGACAATAAACTTGGCCAAACATGAAGTTAGATTATTCTTTGTAAAGACGACCCATAGGTTCAGCCAGTGTGAATATATACATGAGAAGAATGATATTCGAACTCTGCCTTGAGGTTCAACAATTTTGCCAGCTACTGACCAAAATTCAAAGTATTGGGTCTTTTTATGAGCAGTGGTGGCCTAGTGGTTAGGACACTGCCTTTGGGACCTGAAGGTCACAGGTTCGAGTCCCAGCTCAGGCACTACTGAGGTACCCTTGAGCAAGGTACCGTCCCACTACACTGCTCCCCAGGTGCTGTTGATAGCTGCCCACTGCTCCACATGTGATGGGTCACATTTCGTCATCACATTGCTCCAAGTGCAGATCCCTCTCTCTGCAGCCACATTGGGTTATGAGGTCCCTTACATCATTTCCACATGGTTGAATTCTTCACTTATTCTAAATGACTGTGAAAGAAACATCGTGCTGTCCCTTCAGTGCAGTGTCTCATGCCCTCATGAAAACTTGCGACGCAGACAGCCACGGTAGTGCCACCTCTAATATGAAAATTGAGTCAAACATTTACTTTCTCTAGTGACTAATTACTTCTTATGTGCAGTAACTGGTAAAGTAATGTAATTACATTTGAAAGAAGTCACTAGCTACTGGAACAAATGACTAATTTTCAGTACCTTGCACAACACTGGTCATGACCTACTTAAATCCCACTCTCCCACATTTTATATCATTCTAAAGTATATTTACAAATATTTTTTAATACTTGCTTTAAATCTGTTTAATTAGAAAAGTGCTAATATTTCCCCTAAAGCTTATTTAGAGGCAGTAAATTGGGCTCATTGCGGTACGTGAATAAGGATAATTTATATATATACACGGTATACTGTATTTATCACAGTTGTTATGCCTCCATGGTATACTCGCCTCTTATCACACATTGTGCACTGAACACTTGTCTCACTGTCTTGTAATTTAAAGTTTTTTGTCTTCTTTTAGGCATCTCCACTCTTTTAGCTTTAATGGCAAAGTGATGATACATTTAACCAAACCAGCTATAAATTACAATATACACATACAAACATGCGTTCTACAAGCCAACTAACACTTGTGCCCTGAAATGCATGAAAATAGGTCTGAATTGAACATATAAGGCTTATAAGACAACACCAGCTACTCAAACTTTAGCCTTCTGTTGTCAAGGCAACTTAACCCCCACATTTGACAAAGTTTGTTGGTTTGTGTGGGGCATTTGGGTATGGTTGACAGCCTTATGCTGTCAATGCAGTACACAGCACTGTTAGCTTAGGTAGTAATATTTTTATTGCAGCCTACAAATTCAGAGGATCCAGCTACGTTGGAAGGAGAATGGCTGCATGGTCCAAGAACAGCAAACCTTGAAAATATTATATTTTATCCCTTAAGAACGAGCTGGAGTTCCTAATACAAGCATGCCACTGACTACAGAACACCGAAATGGATTTTGAGGTCTATTGTAAACTGAATACCAACATAAAGAACAAGGGCCAGCGGTAGTGGAAACCTTCAAGAGTCAAGTCAAGAGTATAGTGGTATAGCCTGAAAGCTGTATTGCTATACTGCTGTGTTACTATACAGTTAACAGAAACATTTATACAGTGCTGCTTTTGCCAATTGAATGTTTATTACTGACACACTTATATATCATTTACATTTCAAACCTATCTTGCAATGGTATGCCTTATCCAGCAGTGTAACATTAGCAGCCAAAGCTGATTGGAAAATGAATGCTATAATACTTAGTACAGTCTTAAAGTATTTGAGAATGAAATGCATGTATTTTAACATCCATGAAGTTAAAAACTCACCTGTGTTTCTTTGACACTGTTAGCAGACATTTTTAGGGCTTGTACTGATGATATGTGCCTCAGAGCAGACAACCTTTCCACTCTCTTCTAATATGCTTAATTATTATTGTACCTGCTGTGTCATAAATTCATCATTATTGGATGTTATTGTGTAAGATGTGTCATCCTGAAATGTATGAAACTGGTTGGGGTGTGTGTGTATGGTGGAATAATTCATTTTAACTTACATGGAAAATGATTGTTCCCATTAATATTACAGATTTTCTTACCACAGGAAAGTATTTATTTATTTATTTATTTATTCATTTCTTTATTTTTACCATATAAATATTAATTAACATGCCACTCAACGTATGTTACTTAGGAAAGGCCTTGTTATCAATGTATTTATGTGATTAATTATGGTATTTCTTGTGGAGGCTTGAAATATATACATATAAATGCTTTTAATTATTTTTTTATTTCATTAATTTCATTTAAAGTGATGCAATGTACAATAAAAATGTTTGATGGTGTAAAACACATCATCAGACTTTATTCATTAAAATGATTTGAAGCATACAGTTGCTGCAGCTTGTTTCTTTGTTGCTACTAAGGCATGACTGATAGATCGCTTGGCTGAAAATATCAGCTGATATGCCCAGCGGATTTGCTGGTATCAGTAACAATCAAGCACTGATAATACTATGTAACACAGTTCTGTGTTATTTTTGTTCCTGGTACAAAGTGTGTTTTCCCAATCCCTTATGCCTAAAATAAATTTTTCCACAAAAACTTTGCTCCTATGGTCAAGATAATGACATTTTGAAATGTATCTGTTTTCAATAACATTCTCGATTCCCTTGAAATGCTGAGTAGACTTCCAGGATATTCTGGAACTGTGAGAACTGTCCAGAAGTTTTTACAGTGGTTCAGAATTTTCTAGAACTTTCTGGAATCTCTTAGAATATGTTGTGACTTTCCAGTAAAGATAAAAAATTGTCCTGTTTTGCCACTATAAATATGACTGAAATTATGAATCTTAGTACAAAACAATGTGAACCCTTTTTAAAATTTAGACTCACATTACAGTGTGACTTGTGTAAAGTAAAGTCATATCAGTCAGTCCACTCATCCATTTTCTAAACCACTTTTGGGTTGTGGGAACAAATCAGTCAGTGAATCACTAAATTAATTGAATTAATGTGTCTTTAATTTTGACCATGCAATGTTTTCTCACCCAGAATCAGTTACTGAAATTTTTAGCTCTTGTATATTGGTATCAGTCCTTAAATGTACATGTCGGTTGGGATTTTTTTCATGCTGGTTGGGATTTTGTTACATCCCTAATCTTCTGGGGCTTAATGAGATGGCTGTGCAATCATTTTTTCCTAGGATCTGTGGGGGGGGTGGAGGGTGGGAATGGGTGCTGCACTGTGTGATTGGGAACTGAGCTCTTTTAGTATCACCATCATTGACTCACAGGTAGCTCACAGCAAAATGCACTCTTAACTCCTTTGACATATGCTCAGTCCCTCTATGCCCCTACAGCTCCGCTGGCCGCCTGCCTCATGCCACTGCCTGCTCATATCAAATTGTGCCACTCGTCAGTTTTCCGTCCTGCTTTTTGCTCCCTGTGCCTCACCCTGAGCCTCAGACTCGCTCCATCTGCCACCTGTTTACCCAGCTTCCCACGGCCTGTCCTGCTTATCGCTGGGGAGATGGTGATCACCAGCCCCCATCCTTTTTAACCCAGTGTGGCTCAGGGACACTCACTAAAGTGGCATGCCTCTACTGGCCAAAAAGGTGTACTTCAGGGACACTGTGCCACTACTCATCACTCCAGCACTGTTCCTTGATGAAAGATTTCATGTAGGTGGTGCGATCATGTTTCCTACATAGTGCTTTTGTGTATTTATGTAACATTCAGCCTATCCAGCTGAGAATGATGTGAACCATTTTAATTAGGTCATTGAGAAGAGCCCTGACAGTTTTTCCCGTTGCTTCATTGATTGACTACAAATGCAACAGCCAGTACATTAAACACAGTTTAACACCAGATGTTGAAGTGTCACTGAGCATGTTTAGGGAACTATAGGCTGAATCTCAAATGAAAGCGACTATTTGTCATTGTGAACACACTTAAGCACCACAACGAAATGTGACCTCTGCATTTAACCCATCACACGTGTAGCAGCAGGCAGGGAGCAGTGTAGTTGCTCAAGGGTACCTCAGTGGAGCCTGGGCTGGGACTTGAACCACTGATCTACAGGTCCGAAGGGCAATGTCCTAACCACTAGGCCACCACTGCCCTATGTGGCTCGCCACTTACTATATAGTGGCCTTCATAGGTAAGAAAAATTTTCTACACCCAGATTTTTCACTATACTGCATGTCTAGTGTGCCTAAGCAGCCTTCTGCTGAATCCCAAATATGTCTCTGTTGGACATATAAAGCACTATTTGAATGTGACTATTGTAGTGCATGGCAGTGGGGAACCATTTAAGACTCACACAATAGATGGATAGCTGTGTAAAGTGTAAAAGGCACTGTTCTTTGACCAACTCAGTGCATTAAATAATGTTTAGTGAGCTGTTCTGAGATCCAGTCTTAAGGGTATAACCAAGGCTGTGGTTAAACAGCAGGAAAAGTAAACATGGAAGCATATGGTTGGTGTTTGCTGGGGGAACACAGATAATCTCCCCCATTCACTCTGGTCACATTAGCTCAAATTCTGTAAATTTTTAATCCAGTGACAAACATAACAATATTTTCCAAAGGCCATTGTAGGCAAAAAGCCTGTTTGCCCATAATGTGCAATATTCAGTGTCGAGCCAGTCATGTCTAGTGTAGTACGTAGGGAGCCGACATGTGTAGTGTAGTATGTAGGGAGCAGACAGATTTGTGTAGTGTAGTATGTAGGGAGCAGACAGACATGTTTAGTGTAGTATGTAGGGAGCAGACAGTCATGTGTAGTGTAGTATGTAGGGAGCAGACAGTCATGTCTAGTGTAGTATGTAGGGAGCAGACATGTATAGTGTAGTATGTAGGGAGCAGACATGTATAGTGTAGTATGTAGGGAGCAGGTAGTCATGTGTAGTGTAGTATTTAGTAAGCGGACAGTCATGTGTAGTGTAGAATGCAGAGAGCAGACAGATTTGTGTAGGGTAGTATGTAGGGAGCAGACATGTGTAGTGTAATATGTAGGGAGCAGACAGACATGTGTAGTGTAGTATGTAGGGAGCAGACAGATTTGTGTAGTGTAGTATGTAGGGAGCAGACATGTGTAGTGTAGTACGTAGGGAGCAGACAGACATGTGTAGTGTAGTACATAGGGAGCAGACAATCATGTCTAGTGTAGTATGTAGGGAGCAGACAGACATGTGTAGTGTAGTATGTAGGGAGCAGACAGTCATGTATAGTGTAGTATGTAGGGAGCAGACAGAAATGTGTAGTGTAGTATGTAGGGAGCAGACAGACATGTGTAGT
>JBBPDA010000013.1:9573662-9595119 GCA_037974385.1 Arnoldichthys spilopterus | reverse complement strand
GTAGGGAGCAAACATGTATAGTGTGGTACGTAGGGAGCAGACAGAAATGTGTAGTGTAGTATGTAGGGAGCAGACAGACATGTCTAGTGTAGTATGTAGGGAGCAGACAGACATGTGTAGTGTAGTATGTAGGGACCAAACATGTATAGTGTGGTACGTAGGGAGCAGACAGAAATGTGTAGTGTAGTATGCAGGGAGCAGACAGTCATGTCTAGTGTAGTATGTAGGGAGCAAACATGTATAGTGTGGTACGTAGGGAGCAGACAGAAATGTGTAGTGTAGTATGTAGGGAGCAGACAGTCATGTCTAGTGTAGTATGTAGGGAGCAATCATGTCTAGTGTAGTATGTAGGGAGCAGACAGACATGTCTAGTGTAGTATGTAGGGAGCAGACAGTCATGTCTAGTGTAGTATGTAGGGAGCAATCATGTCTAGTATGGTATGTAGGGAACAGACAGTTATGTGTAGTGTGGTATGTAGGGAACAGACAGACATGTGTAGTGTAGTATTTAGGAAGCAGACAGTGATGTGTAGTGTAATATGTAGGGAGCAGAAAGACATGTCTGTAGGGAGTAATGCTATGTGCTATATACTAATGTATACATAGGGAGTAGAGAACCATACCAGATGTGGCCTTTACCTTAAGTCGTCCCACGCACTTTCCCGCGTCCTGTGGTTTAAACGGGGTGCGCTAGCACCCAATCAGATCCTGCCATGTTGGGAGAGGATGGCCAATCCGCGCACGCATAGAGAAGGCAAAGTCGCAAGCGGCATTGTGTCTGGGAGGTGGGCACGGTGGTAGTCTCCCCCTCTTATTTTCCCTTATCCATCAGGAGCTGTGTTTTTTGTTTCCTCCTGGCCGAGAACAGGCTTTAGTTAAGGTGGAGCGCATTCAGGTGAAAGGGGGAGCCGTGGCATACGAATGGCCAGAGCGGTGGCGGAACGCGGAAGTGTGCGACAATAGATCGCCGTGTTGTTCTACGTCACGAAGCCGGGAGGATTCCCGCCCCGCAACTTGTGGCGTGTCTTCCCCCACATACCGATGGTGCTGATGGCTCTCCGTGCTGCCAGCTGTTATGCCCTGGCTTTGGGTAAGCGGCGTGGACATATAGGCTGACGGGGACACATCCGAGCTCAGAAGGGTGGAATAATAAAGTGAATTACACTCTGTGGTCTCCAAGCCAACACGGGTGGAAGTGTGTGAAGGGGGGGAGCAGACTGACTGAAACATATTTTGTGCAGTCCCATTGCCGAATGATTTGCATAAGGACTTCCGCCCCCATCGGTTTCACTTCTGCGTCGACCGACTGCGATCGAGGCCACAGAGGGAGAGCGGCAGCCCTCGGGGGGCTCGAGGCTTAACGAGGGGCTGACCCACAGACGCGGCCAAAGCGCTCCGTCGTGTCATTGGGATTCTCCGTATCGGATGCGGTTTAGATGGAAGGCCGGGCTGTGAGAGTGTCATTTCTGGAGGCGGATCTTCATCCCTCGCTATGCTGAGGAAGAGACTACGGCTGATGATCTGCCGCGCCGTGTGGAAGGAGAAGAACACGCGTCGCTTTGTCTCGTGGCTCACGCACACGGATCGGACTGTGGGACTTTAACACACAGGCGCTGTGGATACGGAGCCCGCTTTCGTTATTTTTTTTCCGTTCTCCGGAAGGGAATTGTTTATGTATCGCTGGGAGTGATCATGGGGATTCCTCCTCATCACGGTGCACTTCGGAAGTTAACTTAGTCAGAGAGCGGGTCTGGGGCTAAACCGCTGCGCTCAGCTCGAGCCGGTTTGGTCACACGCGCTGCCTACGATTCGGGATGGATTTTGGGCTTTCTCGTGCCCTTGTGATGCCCCGGTCACCGGAGATAGGTGTGAGATAGGTGTTTATTTTTGTAGTCACGGCGCATCGCCGTAGGCCCTGGCATCGCTCGCCGATTTTTTTTAACGCACGGCTGATTTTACTGAGCGCGTGTCTCTTTGTGTGATGCTGTGACACACGGAGGTCGCGGGGACTCCAGTACTGTGCGTTTTCTAACTGTACGTATGTGTGTGTGTTTGGTGGCACTGTCCGACAGCTCGTTTTTTTTTTTTTTTTTTGCACGGCCACGTTAGCGTTTCCACTCCCAGGCAGCAGCAGCAGCACCACCAGCAAACCCACAGCTACCTACGTTTTTCTGTGTGTGTGTGTGTGTCTTCCCCCCTTCCCTGCCGTGGGAGGGACAGAAAACCTTTGCCCACAATGAGGTACCCCTGGCTGGCTGTGCTGCTGCGCGGCCTCCTCCTGTCTGTCCTGCTGGGACTCGAGCTGACCACTGGGACTCTGGCCTTTCAAGCTGCCACACCTGTTACAGGTAAGGCTTCCTGAAGAAACCGCACTGCTATGTCTGGATCAGTCTACAAGTTCACTTCTTTAAGATGCACACAGGTATAATCTCCACTGATGAGGATTGGTGAAAGAATAGGAGGCTCTGGAGCAGTTGGTCACCATTACTGATAGCAAGCAATGGAGCCTCCCCACCCCCAGATATACCCGTTCTCTGGAGTGATGGACCATCATCCAGTAACTGTGGGATGATCAGGAGGGGCATTTTTGTGACCCGCTACTAATAATCCACCACCAGTATCTGACCTCACTGAATACACATCGCAATGTTCTAACATCTAGGGTTGTCTTCCCGGAAGAGTCAGGGCTGTGACTGTCGCAAAGGTGGGGGGCCTCCTATTAATACCCTAAATTCAGATAGGAAATTTTGATGAGCAGGTGTCTGTAAACATTTGGACATATTGTCTAATGGAGCTTTGCTAAATCCTTGCTGCACACGACAGGTGATGGAGGGAAGCTCCTGCCTGTGTCTTTTAGTCATGACCTGCAACAAGAAAGCAGCAGGATATCCATTGACTCAACACTGTATTGGCTGCATTGCCTCTTTAGAGGGCACCTGCTGCCACGTTCCTCAGCTGGACCACAGCTAGAGCAGCACACATTATGTCTGCCTGCCACAGTGGCGAAAAAGCAACTCTCCATTTTCAGCTTTAGAGAGTTTTCCGCTGTCAGCTAGATCTAGTGCAGTTTTGCCATTGGAGCAGAAATGCAAAGTGGGCAGTGACACACCATGGCCGGCAAGGGAAAGCCTGCCACCTACGTAGGTTTCTGTGGTTGTTTATTTATGCCAGAAACCTGCTTGGGCAGATTCACTCAGAACGTGTCCAGATGGCAAGAGAGGATTTCATGTCCAAAACTTGGGGAAGTCACCCAGGAATTTACACTTGGTGCCCAGGGGTTGCAGGTTCTGTGTCTGCTCTGACCGCAGCATTTGTGCATGTGCAAAGCACTTAACCCCAAATTTCTCTAGAGGCGCTGCAATATGACACCACTGTCGCCAAGAAGAAACCTGTAAGTGAGAATATGTCCTCAGTGTGCATTCCACAATATAAAAGCCGAAAAACAGGCCAGTTATGATGGTGCTACTGAACTCAAATGGGAAAAATAACTGACAAATTTTACTGAACTTGTTGAGTTCTTTGGCAATGAAGTTTGTATGATGATTATTCATATTTAATATTCTCTTAATGATCTCTTTTATAAAGTCTGATGCACCTTTAGGCTTTTTTGCAACATTTATTTATTCTTTCACTTTCTGAGCCACTTATCCGTGTTTCGAGGGAGGGGCTTGTGGGAGCCAGGGTGAGACATAGTGGACAGGTCTCCAGTAAATTAAAGGGCAGACACACAGAAAAACACACCGTCATACCTAGGGGCATTTTAGCATTCCCTATCCACCTGACATACATGTCTTTAGACTGCGGGAGGAAACCAGATCTCACTGTGAAAACCCAGACGAATGCAGGGAGAACATACAAACACCACACAGAAAGGAATCTGGCTGGGAATCAAAGCCAGGACCTTCAGTAGCTGTGAGGGGACAGAGCCAACTGCTGCACCACTTTGCCTTTTCACACTTTCTAAATGGAATTTATATGTAAATAATGAGGCTTTCTGGTCTTTTTAGGAAGTATTTTGGAATTTTTGGAAGACTACACTCACTTCAATGTTGATTTTTACTGTTCAGCTCTATTTAAAGCATCAAACATCAAAATAATCAATAGACTTATTAACAAACTAATCAATAGTGACAGCCCAAAACAGCTTTTTGTGTAGTTGCTCCTCAGAAGCATAGAGAAGTTTACAGAATAATAGAATCATTGTATTGTGAGATCTGTTACTTGTTGTAAGGGTGTGAACGAGCTTTGTGAGCTTCAAGAGGTTAAACTCAAGTGTGTCGTATGTGGCACAGATTTTGCTGGTCTGCTTTGGACTAATCAGGCCCCCAACAGCTGTTTTCTCAATTGCAGGCCAGGTTTTAATGACGGTGTATTATTTCTGAAGAGCAGGCTGACATGACAGATTGGTGTCTCTCCAGCTGTAAACCCTTCTTCCTGGCCAAGTGCACAGTCTCCATCAGTGGTCAAATGTGAATCCAGACTATCCAAATTTTTAGACATAAGCACACATGTGCATGTTAATGGACTCGGTGCGCAGGGTAATTCATCACTGTCTGAAAGACTACAAGAGAGTGCAGTTGACTAACCTGCCAAAGCTGCTTTAGAAAAAAACCCACAAAATCGAGTCGTGATGATGAATGTTCATCAGTGGCTTAAGTAATGATTTGTACTGACATTGTTTATGACCCCTTAATGCCTCTTTGGACATTCAACTCTTGCTTGTACACTGTTAAGTGTTTTGTATGATTTATGCACTATGTTTGCCTGGGAGTACGGCAGCAGTCTGAGGTGAAATGCTCTATTAATGTAAGTCAGAAACATGCACCTGGACTGAAAGGTCTCTGACCTTGCGTAGCTGCGCCTTTTTAAGTTCCAGAGACCATTTGCGGTAAATCATGTCTTGGAACAGGCCAGTCACTGCTATTTCATTGTCTGAGTGTTGATTTGCGAAAAAACATAAATCAGAAGACACATCTGCATGTCTGATTCACTGTTGCATCACCTTTTTTTAACATAAATTATAGTTTTTACTATGCAAGGCATGTATGTGGACTCCTGATGCTTATAATAATTACACTTACATATGCGTTTCATAGTAGTTACTGAATAATACATTTTAACATTAAGCCTCAAGTTTAAGTGAGTAAACTGCAGTGATTCTTAATCCTGCCTCTGGTGACCCATAGCCCTGCACAGTTTCAACTATTCCCTGCCCCATCCCACATGATCCAGCTCATTAAAGGCTCAAGAGTCAGTTGATGAGCTGGATCAGGTGTGTTGAGTCAAGGAGTACCTTGACTCCTGTGCCAGTCCACAAGTCCATAGGCACATCTTTCCGATGTCTCTTAATAAAGGTAAGGCAAAAGAACAATGAAATAAGGTTGCAAAAAAACAAATATTGCATTAGAGGTTTACTATTGTAAATGGATGGAGTCTCAATCTGTTAAATCATTAAGACATGCTGGGTGATAAGGTTTTCAGGACGAGCTGATGGTATTTTTTCATATGAAGTGCCTATTAGCCAGTTTTACCTAGTTTGCAGATGTATTTAACACTGTATCCGGACAAGCTGCTAAAAGATTAGTCTTTTTTTTTTAAATAGCTGCTTAATACGACCAATGAAAAAATTAATGCAGACTATAATATTCCAGTGGCGGTCATAAGTAATGTAACCACGAGCTGTAGTGATTTTTTTTCAGGGTAAAGTGATGAAACGGTTCTGAAACAAAACTGAAATTTGTGTTTTGACAGTCTACAGTTCAACTAACCGGGGATTTGATTGCATTCATACTTAATACACCTTTGATGCATAGAATAGGATCCACTTTCCCTTCCATATTACAGTTCATACAGAGTTATTGCAGTTCGCTTTATCAGTCAGTTTATGTGGTGGTTTATTATATACTAATGTAAAGGAAATAGAATTTTCCAGTGTTCACACAAAGTTTCACGGAGGTAATCTTAATTCCCCCTTTTACATGCACAAGAAGACAAAATATACTGGTACTGATCTTGGTAGTAGAATAATAGCGTTTGTATTACTTGACATTAGATCTAAACGTAAACTAGTGCTTATGCCCATCCCTGATAATTGTTCTTTTTCTTAAAATGCTTGCTCAGTGTCAGTGAACTGCTACCCTTATTGAATTCCTTTAGGGTGGACACCTCTTTGAGTATGTAAACGTAAAACAGACAATGCAAATATTGTCAATAATATCAATAAAGACAAATAATTGTTTTAGCTTAAAATAAAAAAATAAATGTTTTTTTTTATCTGTTAGGTTGATCTTAAATTGAAAACACACTTTTATTAAATGCTTGTAGTATATGTGAGTACAATATTTTTGTCTAGTTTGTTTAGCTGGGTTCTCTTTACATACTTTTTAGTTTCTGAAAGGTTCACAGAAAACAGCATCTCCAGAGAATTGTATCAGTTTGAAATGAAATGACATGGGACAAAAAAAATTCTCATAAAAAACGGAAGTATTCTCAGAGTACCAAGTAAAGGCTGTTTTTCGTTCATTTTATTTTCAGTGTAACCAAGCAAATAAATGATAAAGAAACTTTTTATTTGGCTTATCATGGAAGTGAGTACGTATGGCCAAATTAGGTTGAAAAGCAAATCCTCACTGGAAATGGAGACTCAATGTATAGAATGTAGGTCATGTAAAAAAACAAAAAAAAACTGCACCTCTTCAGGGAGTGTTCTCAGAGCTTTTGCCAAGCTGTCTTAAAAGTTTGAGTAAATATTTGCTGGGCTATGATTGCTCTCACTTTCTCCGCATCAGAAGCTTAGATGATGCTGGAGTATTGAGGTGTGACTGCTGAGTTGGCACTCATACTGGTGGTGTTGTCGCGAACATGTCGAGTCAAGCCTTTACTGCTAAAAGAAAACAGTGTGTCCTGTTAAAGTCCCTAGGTGATTCCTTTCTAGGGAGGTGCCCCAAAGAACAACAATGCTGATGTCTCAGCATTACAGCTCAGTATAAATCTGGCAGCGGGTTTAGTTCAGAAAGTGAATGGCTTTAAATGGCAAGGGTGTTCTACAGTCCTGTGTTTGGCTGCTTTACACCATTAAACCTGTATTTACTCAGTCATTTACACTCTCTGTGTGCTTAAGGCTCCAGAATGAGCCCAGTGCGTCAGTCAGGGACAATGAGGAGATATGTGTTCTTACTAATGCAAAGGTCTCAAGGTCTCAAGTCTCAGGTCTTTCTGCTAAAGTAAGAGGGACACAAGCTGTTTTATGGCTTTGAGAGAAAGCAGGAATATGGGTGTAAATAAATTTCTTAGATAAGATTATCAATAAGATCTAAAGATTTTTCCTCTCAATACGAAATCAGCAATCAGCCACTTTGCTGTTTTTGTTTTTATACATTTGTGTCTCAATTTTATGATGTAAATAACATGCTCCAGATGCAATCACTGTATTTGCTGCTGCTACAACAGTACTGAAATGTTGTAGCATCATCATGCATGACTTACTGTACTTACTGTAGGAGCCTGTTGCCTCTTACATTTGATGTAGTCAATCCTAAATATGCAACTGAAATGTCAGTTTGAATTATTAAAGGGAATAATATTCTTTATTTTGAGACTGGCTATCAGAAAGTGCTGGAAATGTACTAGTGAGTTTCATGTGTTCAGTTAGCTCCCATGGTGTGTGGGTTTTAAAAAAGGACAGATAATAAAAACTGAGCATCTAACAAAATTTGAATTGTCAGTGAGGAGCCATGGCTGGTGCATCCATTATAAAAACAATACATACTCTTTGTTTGGGGTTAAAGCTGAAAATAGCCTGGGAATTTTTGTTTGCCCAAAAAACCAGAGGACATACTTTACTGAATTATTATTAGAATCAATTAACGTCCATTCTAACATTGCAAACATGCAGTCATGCTGCACTGATGCATTTTTAACCTTCTATGCAGTTTAATGACGATTACTTGTTAAGGTGTTGTACTAGGTTTTCAGTAGGCCCTGTGTGTAGAAGAGAGAGAAAGAGAGCAATGTATGTGTTCATGTTGCACCGCATTCTCTTTAGGCTGTGTGTGTGTCTGCGTGTGTGTGTCTGCGTGTGTGTGTCTGTGTGTGTGTGTGTAAGAGCATTGATGTTTTCATGTTTTTTTTGTTTGGCAGACTGACTGTAGCTGACCAAATGACCCATTTCCCATCCGGCACTTTGCAAAGGTCATTTGCCGCTATGCGAAGTGCCACTGTGCATGTGTTCACAACAGGACAAAGACAAATTATACTTACTGAGTGTATACAGTGTTCGCTCATGCTAATGAGAACGCATACTTAAATTATGCGAGAACTGGACTAAAACAGGTTTGCGTGTTTGTGTGTCTCTGTGTCTTTGGGTCTGCGTGCATGAGGGACCATGGTCACTAAAGAGCTCCCTATTGCAAATTCAATAATGGTGGAATTTCCTGTGCTGATGGCTATCGCAGTGACTGTTTTGAGTAAGAGGTTGATTGTGTGTGTGGCCTTCACACTGGGATAAGGGCCAGTATATATATCTAGCATGTCTGTCAGTTAGGAGTGTAGATATCAGCCCAGGCTACTGGTCTTAATTAAGATATTTGTCCTCTGCAGTTAAACTGCACTGTTGTATCTGGACTTCCGCCGTCACTGTTCTCCTGGCTGACCGTTTGCACATTTTGACAACTCCATTAGTGAAAGTGACTATTGAAGTGAAAGTGACTATTTGTCATTGTGAACACACTTAAGCACTACAACAAAATGCAACCTCTGCATTTAACCCATCACACGTGCACACATGGAGCAGCGGGCAGCTATCAACAGTGCCCGGAGAGCAGTGTAGTGCCTAACTAGTTACTGGGGTCTAACTGTTCACCCTTTTTCATGGTTTGGTTTGCAGTTTATGATCCATGGGTCAGTTAGTATGATGAAAACAACAACTTTAAATTAAAACCTTTTTTTTTTTAATTTCACAAAATTGTTGCCAATGGGAGGTAAAGATCCACTGCATTGCTGATTTTTACTGCATTAACAATGTAGCTTCCATTGTTGTTTCCATTCAGCTACAGCTTTTTTTTCACACAACTGCTCACTCATAAAACATAAACTAGCCGTGGTTTCTTTTTTCATTTAACAAGTATTAGAAATTTAGTTTGTCGTTACTGTAAAAAACCTCACTGTTGCTGGAGAGATCCGGCTATTTGTCAAAATTTGTTAAGGCAGCAAATTGTGCCTTAATGCTATCCTCATCTTTCAACTTCCTCAACACGTGTGTACTGAAATGTCTGTTTGGAATTTCATACTGTGAGCTATAATGCTGGACTGGAATCCTGTGGGTTGAGCATATGCAACCTTGGCTGGAATGCTGCGGCTTGAACATATGCGCCCTCGATTGGAATGCTGTGGCTCGAGCATATATAACCTTGATTGGAGTCTTGTGACTCAAGCACATTTAACCTCGATCAAAATCCCATGACTTGAGCATGTTTAACACCGATTGGGATCCTGTAGCTTGAGCGCATTTTAATAGCAAAAAGAATATTCAGTTTGAAAAGACATAGCTGTGTACCTATGTAGCCTGTGTGCTGACACTAAAGAAGGAGCAGACTTATTATCAGTTCTAACATTGCAGAGTTGATGCAGTTGAATTGATATTGATTCATTCAGCTATTTTTGCATATGTTGTGTTCGTGATAAAATGACAGTTTGTCAGGCTCTAGTTTTGATTCTAAGAGTTGTTCAAGCATTTCTCAGTGAGAGAGAGAGCAAACCCACACTAGCAGGATGTCACTAATGCCTGTATGTTATAAATTATGTGCATGTGATTACTCGACTAATCATTCAAATAATCACTAGACTTATTGTTTACTAATATAATCAATAGTGACCGCTGTCGTTCAGTTAGACCACTTCAAATGCAGTGAAGCTGCTGAACAAAATCCACATAACTGAGACAAAGATTATGGAACTTTGCATAAGAGTGGAGCGGGTCCTGCCCTTTCCAATGCCAACCGCACCCCTGCTCTCTGTCCCCTGGGGCACTAACGATATGGCAGAGAAAAGGCCAAGTCTGTTGGTCTTTGTGAAAGTGAAGACTACATGGCTGTACTTTATTCCTCTCTGCAGTACATCACGCTCCATGTGATTGTAATATTTCTCGCTGCTCTGATGTGGTTTTAAGCGCAGTACTGATAGTGGTAATATATGTTCTCTTTATGAAGAGACATGCAGACAGGAGATATGGGTTTCCTGGTCAAAGGAACCTTTTGCAGTAACAAGAGAGGCTATTTGAACAGGAAAGTAAACATTTGGTTTGTCCGCGGTGTTTGTTGACTCTTCACTAAAGTGAAAGGAGAAGACCGGAGCGCCCATTTGCATGCTGGCCGTTTCATCGCACTGGCCAAGAGACAGTATCGTATGCCTAACACTAGTGTAGTGTTTGACAAACATGATGACTCAAAATGGTTTTATAAAGTCAATAATAGTTAAGCAGGGGTGGTTCACCCTTGCCAATTTTTAAATTTGCATTTCTTTATACTTATTAGTACTAGTAGATAAAGCAAGATATTCATATACTTGAGAAATGTATTACAACATACTAAAAGTACATAAGAGAGATGAGGCTAATAACGCAAGGACTCTGGAACATCCTGATGATGAATGCATGATGTTCCTTCACAAGATGCCAGTGACTTTTACATGATTAATTCTCTCCTCACCTGCAACAATAAGCAACTTGGGTTTTATTTTGTATGAGCTTGTGTGGTAATGCAGGTCTGAAGCTGAAAGGAAACCTTTAGCAGTGAATAAAATCCCAAGGTTAAACATAAAGAGACTGCCCGGGAAACATGAGACGTCTACTAGACATGCAGACTATGCAGACATGCAGATAAACATTTAGCTGAATTGTATTTGATGCTCTAGCAATATTTTTGTAGACATTGGACATTCAGAACTTTTATTCTGGTTCCTCAGGGAGCAGACATCCTCTCAACATGTGAGGGGACATCTTTTAATAATAATTGTAAGTTTACTTAGTGGGTAGCTTTCTACAACTAAATATAATGGAAACACACATTTTAAGCAAAAATGAATTTCTTTTAACAAGCACATTCTACTTTTTGTTGTTTTTGCTGTATTAGGCCCACCTCCAAAATTCACAAATGTATAAGTCATATTGCAGTGAACACTATATTCATAATAGATCCATTTGTACTATTGTCTACATTTTCTTTTACTTGTTGTTTTATGATAACAGTTGTTTGATATTTAGATTCTTATCTTTTCATTATCTATGCTATTGTTTGTTTCTTTTTACAAATATAATTAAAATGTATATAAACTATTTTTTCTATTGCAGTAGTTTAATCATTACAGTAGACCTATGGCAAAGTTCACACTCCTGAATCCCAGCTGTATTCTCTGTGCTTCAGAATCAGTATTTTTATTTAACCCTGTAGTTTAAAACAATAATCCACTTTTAATAATTGATTTTACTGTCTTTAATGCATTTCAGCTTGTTCTCTGTACTCTGCTTTAGATGCAGTTTTCATAATGTAATTAGATCTCACTGTTACATAACTCACTCAGCGAGCTAATGCCCATATCAGTCCCTGTATGATGTCAGCTCATCCATTGTGTCTTTGATATTGCCAGTTGAGGGATGACTGTTGTATTCCTGTTAGGGGGGATTTGTGACGACACCGCACCCTGTAGGGTTCTCAGCACTTGGGCAGAGTGTGGGTATTTTTAAAGACAGCAGTAATATTTTCCAGTAAGATGTGAGTGTGCAGAGCGGTGTGTGTTTGTCTACCCATATTGGGATCAGGGTCAGTGGAATCACGTATGGCGACGATTCTGCGGGTGACATGGTCACTGGCTCCAGAATGTTCCTCATAGCTAAGCAGTTCCGTCACAGCAAGACTGCAACTTGGCCTTCAGATGATATTTTGCCTTGGGGTAATTAGTTTTGCCTCTGAGGTCCAGAACACCCCCCCACTCCCCACCCCAACACACACACACACACTCGCACTCAGTGCACTTCTAGACTTGCTGTGGTGACCCAGACTGACCGTTATGGATGGAATCCTCAGAGGCACTCCAGAAGGCTGAGATTAGCCTGTTGGGCTGACAGCAGGCAGTGATAACGTTCTAATCTGATAATTACATCTGTTTAGATGAAATTCAAATAATAGAGGCAGTCCGTTTTCCAGGAATGTTGTTTTTAAGATACATAGAAATATACTTTTCTATAAATAGAAAATTGACTGCAGCTAGTTCAACTTTATACCTCAGTTTTCCAAATCAAGGACAAAATAATGGATGTTTTTTTACTCCGATTCTTTCAAACAGCGAGATTAGTGCATAAGATGCAGATTAGGAGCCGACTGATGCTTATCTATATGACTTTATCGGCATCCTTGAAAATCCTGTCAATAAAGCACCTATATTTCAGAGCTTTTTGTTGTTATAATGGACACTTCTGATGTGGCATAACTTCTGAGAACACAGTAGTTTCTTGCACATATGTCCGTCTTTATAGAGAAACCTTTGCTCGTTCTGTTACAGAACTGAACTGATAAATCTGAACATAAAACAACATGGGTAAGATAAAAAGAACATGTACATTACTTACTAACATAAACCAACAAAACTGTTAAGAAGTCTGCCCTCAGACTGCCAGTCTTTGAGTTTCTGTTGTTTATATGAGTTTAAGGTGACAATTAGGAATTCGTCATCATTTTTAACAATGAACATAACATGACATGACATCTAATCGTTATATCAATGCACTATTAAACTGTTGAAGTCTGTTTAGTTTCTTCCCATACTGAATTATACTGGCTGATATTAACAGTTATTAGATTTTAAGCTCTTTAACATCAGTATCAGTTGCATTTTAACATTAGTTTGGTTGATTTCAGACTGAGATGCAGTAGAGAACATTTGTATTGATTTGACTTAATGCCTTTGTTAAGAATGTGGAATTCCGACTTCCCAAGAAGCTAAACTTTATTCCAAATGTTTTAAGTTATCTGATAACTAAATAAGATTACAAATGTCTCCCGTTAAGCCAGATTGGCAAGGCCCACATAAACCCTTTGCTGACATGAGTCTCAAATATTGATTCTCTCTTGCATGTCTCTGTAATCCACATTCTTTTTCTCTGTGAGAACATCTCTAGAGGATAGAGGGTAATCCCTCTGCTCTGGGATCCCCTCACACTAAACCATTCGCTGAAAGACTTTGTCATCCAACTGTTTGCTCTGGTCATGCAGAAAATTGCTCCCCATGGAAATTTGGGTCACTGCCCTCAGCTGTACTGTACTTCCTGTTGTGGATTTTGGCTTATTAATGGTACTGAAGGACTCCTTTGTGGTGTCATAGATGTGCCTTGCTGAAAGATGTTGATTCAGTCATAGAAGTTTTCGCCACCTTTGTGTTTAAGCTACTTGCTGAGCTCATCTTGCCAAGAAACAAAATATAAAATTGTGCACAAATGCACTTAAAAAAGCCTGTAAAAAACGAAACCTAAATGAGTAAAATGGGCATGTGTGAGGGGTGTTTGTAGACAGGAGGCTGACACTGAGACTGCAGTATAGAATATACTGTAGGATAATTTGCTCCTGGCCTTGTTTTGAAATGACAGCTATGATGAAGGTGACAGAGCTAAAAGAGGAAGAGGGCTTAGGGTGCTAAGACCCACTACAGAGGAAATCACATCCTGCATTTATCCAGCTGTGGGTGTGGGCTTACATGCCCTTCAGCGAGACACACATTTGCATTTTGCATCTTGTGTCTTGGCTTATGATTAGTTTTTTTGACAAAAGCTTGAAATGGAGGCAGTGACTGTGTACAGTACTCTCTGGTATGTTGTGCATGGGTATGTATAGTAGTGCTGAATCTTTCTACACAGGAAGTAGAAGTGATGTTTGTGATGTTCTTGGTAAAAGAAAGTTCCCTGTACTCATGCATGCAAGTTTAAGTAGTCTTTTCCTGAAAGTCTGAAATAAAAGTGTATTCATCATCTACTATAGATCTTATTCAGGCATGGGGTTCTGAAAGCACTGCAGCTTTAAAATCATTATCCCGTTCAAAAAGTGTATGCTTGCTTTATTAAAAATGTTTTTTTATTTGTCATTGATACATTAGCTTTTTCAGATAATGGGCTACATATGATTTGGATTGTGCAATTGAGCATTACCAATACATTCTTGGGCCAGGGTGGCATCATCCCAATCGAATTGTCATTTACATTCTCTACATTTATTTCAAAGACGATCAGTAGTAATCTGCCTTTGTTTCTTGCCTGTGAAAAACCTTTTTTATAAGACCTTTTTAATAGTGATCGCATCTGTATTCAGACTTGTTGGCAGAATTTAGTGGTTCTGCCCATTTAAAAATTGGAACATGTGTTTTGGCCACAAATGAGTGTGTCACATAAAAAAAGGAATGCACTGTCCTGCCAGTTACTTTTTAATGTCCATATCTCTTTCAAGCCAGGGGGCATGTGAGTTTGACTGGGCAGGTCACACGGCCTGTTGTACGGTAAAGGAAGCACTAATCTGAACAAAAAGTACATGTAATCCAAGTAGGGTGCATTTAAAAATGGACATGATCAACTTACAGTTAACTTTTATAAGGATTGCTATTTTAAGGACTATACTGATTAGGCCAAACAGGCAAATATATGAGTGCTTAATTAACTGGGTACACCCATAAACTGCCTTGGAGCTATAGTTATGATTTAATGTCCATACCATTAAAAAGAGGAAGGTGGTAAAAGTAGGGGAGGGGAATATTAAGGCTGTTTTTTCAGATAGTAAAACATTAGAGGCTGTTAGAGCAGAATTAGTCAAACCCCAAATAGGTATTATTATTATTATTATTATTACTGTTATTATTGTTATTATTATACAACTATTTTGG
The DNA here is from genome assembly GCA_037974385.1 of Arnoldichthys spilopterus. NCBI lineage: Eukaryota > Metazoa > Chordata > Actinopteri > Characiformes > Lepidarchidae > Arnoldichthys > Arnoldichthys spilopterus. The sequence continues at coordinate 9,580,206 of JBBPDA010000013.1, read as the reverse complement.
CCATCTACACAGTACATTTTGTTGGCAGTGGTGTCCTAGTGGTTAGTGATCAGAAGGTTGCAAGTTCAAGTCCCAGGCTGGGCACCACTGAGGTACCTGTAAGCAAGGTACCGTCCTACTATGCTGCTCCCCGGGTGCTGTAGATAGCTGCCCGCTGCTACACTTGTCGATGGGTTAAATGCAGAGGTCACATTTCCTTGTGGTGCTTGAGTGTGTTCACAATGATAAATAGTCACTTTTACTGATTAAAAAAAAGAGGAAGTGACCTACATTATTAAACCGTGCAATGACGCAATATTCCTCCAGGAGCACGGTACAACACAAGACAAGTGCAATACAATAGAACATGAATTCAATGGAACAGATAACAAAATGTCATGCAAAAGTAGTCAGATTACAATGCACCTTTTTAAACAGACCATGTTACTGATGGGTCTACTTGTAATTTGGGAGCTATGCCAGATTATGTTTCTGAACTAATCTACACAATACTGAACATAATAAAACTTTAACTACTGCATACAATATACAGTTTATACTGTATATTGTTAGGTTTATTGTTTAATGTTAGTTTCCTATTTATTATGATACGTTTTTTACCTGCTTACATTCCTTTTTAACTTTATTATTTTAAAAAAACTGCACAGTCCCAGGACGATCAGGGTACATTTCAGTACATGTTATAGGTGTATAACTATGTATGTGACAAATAAACCTCTTGAATCTTGAATCTACATAACCTAATCAACACCAGCTATGTTAGTCTCTTGAAAAAAAAAACTTCACATGGAGAGGTACTATCATACTTACTTGCATCTATGATACCTGTGCTTGAACTAGGTATTGACGATATCCTAGTACAGTTTCATGAATTATTATGAAATTAATTTTTTACATTGACATTTAATTTGTATTACCTCCAGCTGTTGCCTTAGTTTTTAAGACCCCTTGGGTTTTGTTGATGTGGCTTAAGCCTAATGTTGGACATTTTGGAAAAATTTCATCTAAATGCTGGAGACTGGCCCTGTTTATCTGACTTGAGTGATTTTGCTTTGCTCTGTTTCAGCACTGGACCACCACTTCTATTTCTAATCTTAACTCCTCAAGCTTTTAAAATAAAAAAACTCAAGGGGACTTGGATATCATTCACGTGAGTGAGATGGAGGGGATATTTTGGATGAGAGGAATAGCTGTACCGTCTTATTTCAGGGACTTTCCCTCATAGAGAGAGATGGAGAGGATGAGAGAGAGAGAGAGAGAGAGAGAGAGACAGGCATACAGACAGACACAGTGTGAGCAAGTGCAAAGGCTCTGGAGGCCTGACGGGTGTGGATTTCTCTTTCTTGCTCTGGGTGTCTCGCATAGCAAAGCTGTACACCCTGCTTTTAGAGGCCTTGCGTAACTAAAGGGAAAGAGGAAAATGGAGTAATCACTTCTGTCACTGCAAAACCCATTGAAGCTGTCAGTTTAGAGAGAAATGTAATATTGAAGTGAAGCTAGTCCTGGTTTCTTAGAGCAGTACGTGCCTCTTAAGAATCAGGCTGCATAGTGGAAGAATCAAAAACAGATTTCCCACAGCTCTGTTAGGATTGCCTGAGGCTCCATTCTGCATCAGTCATCTTTTTAACTTTTTACTTCCTCTTTCAGCAGCAGAAAATGATGCAGACAGAAAATCCTCAGCATTGAATGCAAAGTGTCAGTGCTCGTGTCACAATGAGCGGTTATGCTACTGTTGAGGAGCCACGTCCTCATTTGGAAATTGCACCACTGGAAAACCTGTCTGAGAAGGAAAAAACGCCTGCTTTCCAGGAATTGTGCTTTACAGACAGCGCCGTGGATGGAACCTCAGTTACCTTATTTAAATGCAGTTTTAGGAAGTGTACATCGATAATGGAATGTCTGCACCTCACACACACCTCAGTGCTGATCCACTGCTGGTTACCTTTGGTACTGATTTTATAGCTACTTGATCTAGTGTGGCATTGTCCAATATGGTGACTTGGAAACAATTGTCCGCTAACCAGATTAGCATTTTATCAACGTGTTAACGTCTGGGTGACACATTTATGCTGTAACTTTAGTGTATTGCTTCGCAAAATTTAGTAAAACCAGTGTTATGATGTAGACTATCTTATTGATTTCCTGGTGAAATACGCCCAAACTAAAGGAACTTATTTTTATTGATCAGTGTGAAAATCACTTATACTCTGATCACCAGCACTCACCTCTAATATTACGAAAATCACCATCACTCATTTATTACAGCTTTAGATGGTCTGTAAAGGTAAATTTGGTTTTATAAAATCAAGAGAAAATGGCTGTTGTTCCACACAAACTTTGCTTCTGTGCTCAGGACAATGACATTTTGAAACATATCTGTTTTCAAGAACATTATTCATTCACTTTTAATGCTGAGTAGACTTCCAGAATATCCAGAAACTTTCCAGAAGTTTCTATAATTGTTCAGAATTTTCTAGACCTTTTTGGATTCTTTTAGAACTTTCTTGAACTTTTTGGGACTGTCCAGAAAATATCAAATTTCCCCTGTTTTGCCACTATAAATACAAAACTTTTGTGGGCTGTGGTGATAAAATCATAGTTTGTGATGAATAGAGCTGTTTTTACATAGACTTTAGATATAAGCAGTTGAAATAGAGCACTTAGAAGCCAGAAACAAAATTGCATTATTCATATCAGTCAGTGTAGCACTGTTTAAGGAAATCTATTGGATTTGGTTTATTTGAAACTGTAAGACACTGTTGCCTAGTTTTTCTCATTCAGGTGGACACATATGATTTAGTAATGGGCTAGAGTTCCTTCATAGACTAAACTGGGAACAATCACATCAAGGCCAGTGTTAGTTTTTACTGTTAATATGTCTAGCTGTAGTGGGTGCCTTAACTGTAAGCCATGACACAAGACTAATCCATTGGTATTCTGCTAACATTTCTGTATGTCCGGAGAGACAGGTGTGTTCTCAGTACACTTACTTCTGTCTCCTGTCTCAGTTCCAAACTTCCCTGTACCTTTTAAAAGATGACCTCTGTGTACTCCCTCTTGTCTGGCTCTGTTAAACTAATTACTATATGGTCAATCACTTTTAACAGTCCATTGTGAGTAAACATACAAAGTCAAAGGACAAGGACAATGGCACTTGCATGCACAAGCATACACTTGCACTTAGATGCAGACAGTGACCCTCAGAGACTGCTAACCTACATTGTTCTTGCATTTTACTTCTTTTCCTGAGGGCCCTTTCTGATGTTTGCATTGTGTATGTACCAAAATGGTACATACAACTACAAATTGTAGTTCATTCACCCTCTGTTTGTCCTTAAACAAGCTGTCTGCTACTGTGCATTTAAGACTAATAAATGTAAATTAGTTCTGTTCTGGTTGGCCGCCATGTTTTGCACACCATGCAAAAATCAGTACAGACTGACACTTCCATGTTTATTGGCAGAGCTATACTGCTGTAGCCTGAATAAGCAGAAATACGTAAATGTTTAGTTTTTTTGTTAAAGTATGAATCAAGTGAATCAAAAATGTGCTGTTTTTTTTGTAGCTCTGTGGTGATGCCTTTCAGTGGATGTGTCTTTAAAGAATCATTCTTTAATAAAATATGAAAAACCTTTTTTAAAAAGAAATTTTACATTTTGAAATGTTAAAGATTCTACATTGATCAGCCATTACATTAACAACACTGAAAAGTGATTAACATTGACCAGCTCTCTCTTTTTATTACAATGGCACCTGTCGGGGGAGCCAGGTCATGGGCACCCAAGGTACACTGATGCTTGTGAGGACTGAAGGCTAGCCAGCTGATCTTACCAAAGAGCAATTAAAGACTGCACATCCAAGCCAAGAGTGTATTCCAAAGAAAGTCCATGAATTTTGAAAGGTTTAGATCATGGGTAAATTACTGATGCACCCTGTGGCAACCCTGCTGCAAATGCAGCAGCAGACCACAGAGGAAGTGTTTCTTGACTGCCAGGAAGTCGAAGCTTTTACATAGGAAGTTCACCACAGTCAGAGGTGTGCGTCATGGAGCAGGTCTTTAGTTTGAGGCTAGTTTATCTAATTTCCTTTGTCTTCCTCTATATTTTTGTACGCTGGTTAAACCGGTCAAGAGCATTGTCTTTTTGGCATATTCTAAGAACCAGTATTATGGAAAGCCAAAAAGACTTGCTGATGTTATTTAAGATGCAGCAAGACTAACTGTGAGTGATTTAAAATGAACAAACCTTTACTACTTCAGGAATCCAGGGCTGATATTCACAACCAACAATCATGCATTACAGAACTGTGTCTTACACCACGCTGACAGCTCTGTGCCATGTTAATGAAGTGCTTCAGAGACTTCAGGAAAAAAATTAAATACAAGTGCAAACTAGAAAGAAAACCTGTAGAATATGGACAGTTCAACTTCAGCTGCTATGCATTTAGTACATGCAAATTAAGTACCATACAAAACTAAAAGCAGGCTTATAACCACGTGTTTGCACTGTGGTCAGGTACTGGCGTCCCTTTAAATGGAGTCTTCCAGTGTTTAGACTGCTGTTCACACGTATTTTGTATGGTTTACCATGCAGTTGGTGTTGATGGCAACTGCTTCAAGCCACTGTGAGGCATCATGACTAATGCCTAAACAGTCTCCAGTGCTTTTGTTGTGTGTTGTTCTGGACTGGCCTGTTTTTCTTCTCACACATCATAACATCTCCATACATGCTCTTACCCTCCTGCTAATCAACCTGCATGCTAGTCACACATTATTCTCTTTTGATGCTCATTATGTTGTGCTGATGTTTGTACTGACATTAGAGACTTCTTGGAGTAAAGACTGCATTGTTGAGTCTTGTTCTCCTGTGACCAACCCTCGGTTAGTGTCATCTTGGTCCATGTTATGCAATATGCAAAATATAGTATATATATAAATATATTAAATAATAAATTTAAATTAGCTCTCTAACCTATCACAGTACCTCTCTTACAGTGTGTTGGGAGAATTAGGTTCCAGGTCACAGTTCCACATGAGTGTTTACACATCCTTTCAGACTCAAAATGAATTTTTTCAAATTATTTGTAATGAGAATGAGAGTGGAAGCTTAGTGTGCTGTAAATGATGATGATGATGATGATGATGATGATAATAATAATAATAGTAATAATACAATTATTAATTCTAACATGCACAATTCAATGCACACCCTCCTTTCAGACTTAAATTGATTTTTACACATGATGTTTAATGAGGAGTCTGAGGGTGGAGGCTTAGCATGCTCTAAAAAATGTATTATTATTATTTATTATTATTTATTATTATTATTATTATTTGTATTATTATTAAGAGATGCCTGGTGTAGCTGCATGATGATTTGGCTCTCATAAGCAGCACTCTGAGAGAAATGACTGTTTATTTAGACCATGTAAAGAACATCCTCTTTCCTCTCAAGCTCAACCCACATGAGAAAACTGTTAAACTCCGTCATCCTCGGGGGCTGCCGAGGCTGCCCGTTTTATACTGATTTGACATCAGTTTCCCTTTCAGTAGTTTAGGGTAAAGTTTTAGCACATTGTGCTGATACTGTATCCAATAAGACAGTCCTGCAAAAACAAAGAAAAGACATCTGCTTGGCACAGTACTGCATGGCATCTGTTTGGACATGTGTATGTGTGAACTGTTGGTATCACCTTGTTCCCTGCTTGCGTTTCAGTACTGTTTTTAACATGCCCTCATTGACTTCACCTCACAGCTCAGTAGCACCTACCTTCCACAAGCGTCCACTTACAGGACTAGGGGAGGTGGGTCCTTTATCTAAATAAAGTGTACAATGACTTTGAAGAACCTTTGTGAATAATTGCATTGTCTGACATAGACTGCACTCAGTTTTGAATAAGAACAGTAGTGCATTGCCCTTCTTATTTGTTCTAGCTAGTTTAGTAGCATTTAGCTTGCTATTTAGGAAACTAGCTATGAAGGTAAAATAACTTAAGTCAGCATTCATGTAGAACAGACAGACAAAGCTAATGCATGTCAGTTTTTAAATATTAAGTATTTTAAAAGCTTGTATCTGCCCTTTTAGGTTAAACCAGACTTTGTCAAATCATGGGCAAGTTCTGCCTACAATTCTTCTCATTTGATCCTTCTCCCCTCCAAGCGGTCCCTTTAAAAGCTTACTTGTAGTGATGTAAAAGGCCTAAATATGCTGTTAGGGTTTCCCCAAAAGGGAAATAGCAGGAGCAGGTCAATGAGGGCGTGTTTAAAACAGTATTCCTGTGTAAAAGAGGAAGTTTAGTGTTCTGCATGCTTCACCTTCATGGTTCAGTACAGCAAGCGCAAAGTAGCTGTAAACAGGAAACCCATGAAGTGTAGGGGAAAGCCAATGCAATTATTTAATGATGGACAGTTTTCATGCCTCATTAAACATCTTTAATTACTTGTTTACTCTTTCTTTCTCGTGCGTGTGCTCTCTCTCTCTCTCTCTCTCTCTCTCTCTCTCTCTCTCTCTCTATCTCTCTCTCTCTCTCTCTCTCTCTCTCTCTC
>JBBPDA010000013.1:9556440-9572438 GCA_037974385.1 Arnoldichthys spilopterus | reverse complement strand
CTCTCTCTCTCTCTCTCTCTCTCTCTCTCTCTCTCTCTCTCTCTCTCTCTCTCTCTCTCTCTCACTCTCTCTCTCTCGCTCCCTCTGTATCCCGCTCTTAGCTCACTCTCTTCTCCAGAAAGCTATAGAGTTCCTTTGGTTTCTCCTGGTACACTAATTAACACATGGTTTTCCTTTTGCTTTGTATTTTCCTCTCTCTCTGTTCCTTGGCAGTCAGCGGCAGGCAGCTCGTGTTCATCTCTGATCCCCACATTCCTGCTGTCCTCGCTAGGCTAGCTGTTTCTCCTTTTCTGGAAGTTTGGGCTTCTGGCTCGTGGTAACTGTCAGGTTTTAACATCGGTTTGGGTCATTTTTTTTTCATTCAGTTATGCTGTATCATAAGCAATGGATTAGAGGTGCCTCACTGGCAGAGTCCAATAGTGTGCCTTTTTTGGGGCAAAGAGAAAAAGAAGTGAAGAGGATTTAACTACTATTATGCAAGTGGTAGATTTCACACATAAACACACACACTTTTCCCTTTTCGTTCTTAACCCTGTGCTAGAATAAAAGGTTAGGACTTATGTGAAATGTGGTCTGTAAAGGATCAAGACTGTAAGAGAACCCTGCATTAGCTGATTAACTCCTTAACTTCTAAGCAGTAGGAATGTGCAGGTCTGCAGTCAGTATGAATTATGATGAAAGTTCACACAATTTGCAACATTTTAAGTCACACGTGCAACATTTTAAATTTAAAGGGTAAATACAGTAGTGTAGTCATAAGTAAAATCAACTTATCAGCACAAAACACTGCACACAGTAAATTGGAAAAAAATTAATTGTGGAGTGAATTTTATGTTTAACCTAAAACATTGGATGGTGCGTAATTTGGGATGATACACTGATACAGATTAACTCATTTTTACACACCTATAAGCCAAAGGAGCAGGCTGCTGAGAGCATCTGTTCAGTGTTCCACTATGTACATTTCAGTAATAAAATTAAAATAAATGTCATTAAAATAGGAAAATAAGTGAGGATTAGACACACCTTCCATTAAAAACATAACACCAAAAGATTAAAACTATATGAGTTCAATCATTAAATTGGGTCCAGAAAAATGATTTAAAACACTCCATTCTTGATTTCTTCCCTCTCAAAACTACAAACTTTCATATCAGTTTCATGCTAGTGAATGAATAATAATTGTTCACGTTAATGACTGAATATTAAGCCCACAGTTTAATGGGTTGAACATCATTCTACAAAGCATAGACTGGCAATCCGTTGCAAGTATGGTAGTTCAAGCCTGTAATATTGTAAGGCAGCTATTGAGAAACTAAAGTAGACACACCATACAGTAAATACTTTCTTTACATTGAGCTTAATTTAGCTTAAAATGTTTGGTGTAGCATCTCTGGAGCCCCATAGCTGAACTTGAGGAGGGAGAAAAGAGTCTGAAATCTGAGCTTGTAGAACTGTATGACTGGCATCTCACAAATATACTGTGCCTCTTTGCGGCGTTGCTATGTATGCTGCTCTGTGAGTGAGTGAGTGAGTGTGTGTCTCTTGTACTAATAGTTGCTGACTGATGTTTTCATTGTAACTTTGTTATTAAGCTTCAGCCTTGTTGAAAAACAGAGCAGCTAGTTTATGATGCAAATTTTTGATGCAAAAAATCCATTGGATTACAATGTCCTTTGATTAAAAAACAGCCAGCAGCTGCTAAAGTGCAAGAGACCACATGTAGACCTACATCTTAATCTCTAACTTTAATGACTACTAGGGATGTACTGATCCAATACTAATATCGAATATTAGCCCAATACTAGCACACATAGCCGGATTGGGTTTCGGTAACGATGACCTGATCTCTTTTATGTATCTGTAATTCTTGTTAATTACATACATTTGTTGATGGCGCACAATGTTACATTTTCTTTTACAAAGTTAGGAAAGCAGTATTTAAGTCATGGTGAGACATAGTGTTTTATGATGATTTAATCACACTGGTATTAAATCAGTACTGAGTATTTGCTGATAACCAAAACCCAGGTATTGGTACTAGGACTCAAAAAAAGTCAGAATGGTGCATCCCTGAAAACTACATAACCTGCATATTAGCCTGACTAAACAAGGAGGTTACAAATAGGGTAAAGGCTTTTATATGATCAGAATTCAGAATGACATGTTCTTAGTTTGGTTTATTTACAGGTAAATCATGTGGTTCCAATTATTAGCATCTCTTCCATAAAGTTCATTGCATTTGTACTGTTTGTTATTCAGTTAATTATGCTAAGACCTTTTATGCTCCGTAAAAATTGGCTAACTTCTGTTAACTCTTATCTAATAATGTTGTTACTGGAATTCTACTGGATTTTTGTCGACATACAGGTTCATGCAATTAAGGGGATTGAGGCAAGTCTAAAATAGCAAGAAGAAACTTTATCTTGCAGCATTTTACTTATGCTAAGCAGATGTCATCACACTGTCTAAGTAACAATCTACCTCTGACCTTATAACGTGCCCAAGCGCATATGTCCCCTGACCCATTTTAGGCACATTAGCCTATATTGAACTTGCTGATGGACCCTGCTTCACCCATCCGTAGCAGTGCTATGTTAGCAGTGTTGAGAGTGGCTAAGTAGGTAGATGTCATATAAAGCACCTCTTTATTGTAAAGAGACCAAGTAAATGACACTTCTTTCAGAATGGACATCGACCATCTCTTTAGTGTTGTTTAGAGCTTTCCACTGTGCTGAGAAAAAGTGCTGACCCTTAGCCCATTCAGCCATGACTCTTAGAAGTATTTGTGTCTTAAGGGCTATTGATAAACAGACTCTTCATAACTGAATTTGCCTTGGATGATTCACTCTCTGGGATCCATTATTTTTGGGAATACATCTCTTTGTTTATGTTTAGTTTATCAGTCTCTCTAAACAGTGATGCCTCCAAGCCTAAGATCCAGTTTTCCCGGATCTTAACTTTGCCAGTTTATCATTAGGCACATCACGTCCAATAAATACAAACAGCTCCATGTCACTTATAACCTTTTCTCTTCATTTTTACATGGATGATGGATGGATGAATGGATAGATGGGTGGAAAACAGACACATAGACAAATAAGTGGACAGATTGTTGGATACATATTTGAATATAGAAACAGATGTGCAGAAACTGGATGGATACATAAGTAGATAGGTGGATAGATAAATAGGTGTAGAGAGTTGGATAGATGGATGAGTAGATAAAAATGATAGAAAAAGAGAATTGAGTGGATTGATGGATGAATGAAAGTATAAATAAAAGGAAGGCGTGGCAGATGGATAATAGATAAACAGATGATTGGATAGATGGGTGAGCAGATAGATGAATAGATATATTTATGGATGGCTAACATGATGAATAGATGGATGGATTAGAAGGACAAAAAAAGATCTAAAATGTACATGTCCAATAGTAATGAACTAGTAATTAAAGCAAACTTTGGCTTTACAATGTAAAAAATGTAATGTAAATTAATGTAAATTACATGTGTGCTGTACCTTGTACACACTGTCATTAGACAGACTGGTTTATTCAAGATGAAGATGATTCATTTACGTTCCTTAGCTTTTGTGTTTCCAGCCCTAAATAAATCCTTTTAGCCTGGGTTTGCTGGCCAGAGCTGTGTGTTTTCACAAATTTGTACCATTGTTCAGCGTAGGCAAACCACATCCTGACAGTCAGAAGTGGGCTTCTATTTATAGTAGTCCCTGTTCTAAATTTAGCCCTCTCATTTTTCCTCTCTCTGTTTTTGGTGCTTGGTTTTGTTTGACGTCTTTTCCCATTCGTGTCACTTCCTGTTTCGTGGCTCTCACTGGTGCTGACTTACTCAGATACCGCACAGTGGACAAAGCAGCAGATGTTGTTCTAAGGACGCCTTATCAGCATTCTGTCAATTAAAGTTGCTTGATGTATAATGCTTTTTATGATTTATGGGATCATATGAACACTTTACATTTCTTTACATTCCTGAACTTATGGCAAGTTTATAACTTCAGATTGGAACAAGTTATAGCTTTGCATTAGTGGATTTATGCTGACTACACAATCCTGCCTTTATGAACGTGTCACATTGTGTTTGGTGTTCTCAGCCCATTTGATTGTTATGTAAATGACTTCCCATGGAAATAATTCTGGAAAAGGACTTCTGCTATGCAAATATTATTATGTAAGAGGGAAACACATGCAGGGCACTGTGCAAAATGAAGGAGTCTTTTATGTACACAGTGTTCATTTGCTCTTTTCACTGCTTCACAGTTTGAAATGACCCTTTAATCTCAGTTTTTCATTACACTCTAATGTCTAATCTGCTCTAAAGTGTGATAGCTTCTTTCGGGAGGTTTTCCTTGTTATTTGTGCACCAGGTGAGCTCCTGAGTATCGCTGTGGGTTTCTTTGCTGATAGATTTCTTTGTTAAAATAGTTGGAAAAGTTTATATGTTATTTATATGTTGGAATGTGCTTTGGATTTTCACAGTCTGATGCGTGATTCCACCCAGTCAGGTTTCTTTACCAGTAATATCATGTTAAATCTGATTAGGTTCCTCCCCTGGGTCCTCCTTCACATCCTCTTCTCTTAAATAAGACCAGGCTGTCATCCAATCAAATTCCAGCACCATTTGCCATATCAACAGTCTGCAACTCAATAAGCATGTGAAGACCTGTCAAAGCTCATGGGTGTAAAAGGATCCTACATCAAACACACACATGCGTCTGCACACACATGCGTCTGCACACACACACACTTACACACACACACACACACACACACACACACACACACACACACACACACACACACATACACTTACACACACAGGCTTTCAGAACCCACTAACTAACACATTACTTTGAAACTAACACCAGTGAATCTGCAGCTTCCTATAATTGTGCCCAATCTTTCTCTTGGTGTTTCAGATCCATGTCTGATAGTGATTCCACCCTGCATTAATGAAGCAGACCGCTTCAGCCTTGAGGCGCTCCGGCACATCCACAAGCAGCTGGACGATGACAACGATGGTGGCATCGAAGTGAACGAGAGCGTGGAGGTCAGACAGCTGGTTTGAGCACATCCAATTAGCAATTATAACCTTGTTTTTGTCTCTCACTAAAAATCATGCTTTAAAACCCTCCTTTACTAAAAAAAAGAGGACATACTCACACTTCCCTCTCCTCCTGTAGGTACCTGTAAGAACTAGCAGGTTGAGAGGTGGGCAGTGTAGACCAGTGGTTCCTAACTCTGCCTATGGAGGCCCCCTAATGAGCTCCTGCTCCCAAAGATATTTGATCCAAATAATCAGCTCATTATCAGGCCCATCCTGGTTTGAAGAGAGTGCTGGTACAGGGAAAACAAAAAAATATGCCTATCAGGGGCTCCAGGAGCAGGGGTAGAAGTCACTGATATAATTCCTATCCTGTAGTTCAAGACTAATAGATTAGAATAAGACTTCTTCAATGCATTTGTCTACTGGTTTCTGTGTTTGCATGTGTGCTGACACATATGAGTTAAAATGTTCTTTTATCTCCATTCACAGGATGAAATTTACACATTGCACATTTACTTTCTTAAATATATAATTATTAGCACTTTAGTCACCTATGCTCTCCACGTAGCAGGCTGGACAAGGCCCCATGCCCTGTCTGGACCAGCACACCAAGCTACAACAATATGGGTCATTGAGCGAAACTCCTAATGCTACATTCATCTTATCTATAACATGATTACATTGTGATCTGCTCTAGATAAGAGCATGTAAATATTAATGTAAATATAATTTTACTGTATTCACAAACATGCACATTTCCTCTGGGAAAGTGAATGCAGCATATCTATGAAATTCATTCATTGCAAACTGGACCTTAGGATCATTGTTTAACATTTAAAGCGTTCCTTTACAGTATCTGTACAATCAACGTTTATGCTGTTTGGAACAAAAAATACCTTTTAAAGTACTTTTCTCTTACATAAGAAGTGGAAAAATAAGGAAAATCTGCTATTCATTCTGAGGAACACACTTTGATCAAGATGAAGCTTGTTCTGCAAAATAAACACACACTGTTAGAACACATCACATCACATTTCTGTACTTACATTGGACATTAACAGTGAATATCAAACCGTTTCTCTGAAATTTCAAAAGAAGTCAAGATGTTCCCAAACTTTTCATGGGAAGAGAACGGCCAGTTGACTGGAAATAAAGTGCAAACAGAATGGCATTGTCACACTGAGGGATATGGAACATGGAATTTGGCTGGTAGTTCGATATCATGGAGATTATAAGAAGACATGCCTGAATGCTTTTAGAGGAAGCCAGTAACCATTACTTAAGGGATTCTTAGAAGTCACAACTATGTGTGTGTGCTTTTGACGACAAGGATGAAAATTCTCACCTTGCTTAGTCATACACACACTCATGTTGGGGGGGAAGGATGGGTCCTTTCTGAAAAGTGACACAGTGTTCTCCTGCTGTGAGAACTCTTCTTGGCCTGTCAGCCCAGATTACTTACACCCTTAGCTTAGCCTAGTTCAGCTTCCATCTCATAGCACTCTGCTTAAAGCTCTGGCCAATGACTGGCGAAACAGCGTCACAGACTCTCAGAGCCTCATTCTTGTTTAAAAATTGCTGCTATTATGAATTGATAGTACTAAATGAAGTGCATACTTGGGAATTGCCTTTCTAGTATTTTGTGTCAGGAAAAGGGTCTTTTCCGCTCCACCTACAATTTAGCCATGTGTGGAGTGCAGTGCTGCGCTTGTATGTGCATGTATGTGGTTAGATTAGTGTTATTTTCTTCAGATGTGTTCAGTGTGTTGCTATGGATGGTTGCTGGGTATGGCAGGTGCAGTCTTGCGGTATTGGTGTGTCTTTGCCAACAAGCCACTTTACAAGAGTATCCACCATCACCATATGTACAAGTGTATGTGTGTGTGTGTGTGTGTGTGTGTGTTCTCCATTGGAATTGACTCTTAAGATGTGGCCTCATAGGAGATTGAAGCATTTTGCTGCGCCAGTGCCAGTGCGACTAGGTGTCATCTTTCATACCACAGCAAATTCCTAAATGTGTGTGTGTGTGCGTGCATGAGTATTTATGTGTATGTGTGTATTTGTGTGTGTGTCTGTGTATGCATGGGTGCAGTCTGTAGTACTTACCAAGTAGTTTATAATAGCTGGTGAATGATCAAGTCAGAAAGGATCAGAGATCTGACTTTTACAATGCAGATACCAATACCTGGACTTCGGGTATAGGCTGATTCTGAGTACCAATTCCATACTGGTGTTTAATTAAAAAGCTGTATACTTTACTAATGAGATGCTTGGTATTCTTTGCAGATAGACAGACAGGGAGGTCAGTGTGCATATGGACAGACACACAGAGACACATCTTCAGGTCGACTGTTGGCAAACAAATTCTAGGCAACTGAGCCTGTTATAATCCCACACCAAAAAAAGCAGAGAAGGGTCACTCCTGTTAAAAGAGAATCTCCAAAGCATCTGCGGCCACACAAGACAAGCACCTCTTTGTGTGTGTCTGTGTGTGTGTGTCTGTGTGTGTGTGTGTGTGTGTGTGTGTGTCTGTGTGTGTGTGTAGGTGTGTCTGTGTGTTTGTCTGTGTGTGTGTGTCTGTCTGTCTGTCTGTGTGTGTCTGTCTGTCTCTGTCTGTCTGTGTCTGTCTGTCTGTCTGTGTGTGTCTGTCTGTCTCTGTCTGTGTGTCTGTCTGTCTGTGTGTGTGTGTGCGTGCTTGCCAGCTGATCTACAGAATCTTCCTATGTGCCTCATTGTGGGCTGAATTTGTAGGTTATTGCACATGATGGGCAGCTACTGACAGTTTATGACCATAATTTACATCTTCTGCAGTAGACAAACACTATCAAGCTTTTATGACAGCTACTTTCTGACTTATCGGTTGAACAGGTTTATGGTTTTTATTGCTCTTGGACTGGAATGCAAAGTGTTGGGTGTGCTAATGAAGGTCTAATGCAGAAACCGCAGAAACAAAAAGTGTTCTCTTCTCTAAGTCATAGATACTATACTCTGTTATAGAATCAGATGCAATTTCAACTCCTGGACCTACTCCCCTGCATGCCGGATGCACATGAACTTTTTTTACAAACAGTTTGGAAGTTTGATAAGTAGAAACACTGTTTGTTTTCCCTTTTTTATTCAATTTGAAATCATGTTTACACAGTGTGTGCATTTTATGATAAGCGAAGAAATAGAAATTGTCAGAAATGTCTTAGAAAAGCATCTTGGTACATAAACTCATTAAAAGTTGGAGTGTTTTTTACAGCTCCTGTAAAGTTACTATTTTTATTGATATTATTATTATTATTATTATTATTATTATTTCTACAGCTAGAAAGTACTAGCTAGTTCTATGTACTGAGAACCAGTCATGTTTATATATTAGGGGTGTAAATGCATATATTAGGATTTCAGCTCATCCTTTACATTCAATTACAAATTCATTAAGAAATTATTTGCTGTATAATGAAACCTTCAATTTCACCACAGTTCAGTTCATCACTGTTTAGTTCAGGGTGGAATGAAACAATGCCCATACCTATGTGTGAATATTGCATAAGAACTGTATTGTGAGTGTGAACCTTTTGTGTAATAAATATAACTATGATCAATTCTGACATACCATGACATACTTAGCAAGCAATAGCTGATTAGAGGATGTCTTATGTTTTCCCAGTTCATAATAGAGGACATGAAGCAGCAGCAGACAAACAAACACAGCAACCTGCATCGAGAGGACCAGCACATTACTGTGGAGGAGCTGTGGAAAGGCTGGAAAACATCTGAAGGTGAGACAGGCAGGTGCTGTACGTAGAACAAATGTGTTTTATTCAAAAGAGACATAAATGTAGAAAGACAGAGATAAAAACGACAAGGCATTTAAACACTCCAGATATTTTTAAACTGCTTTTCACTTCTGTAAAGAGACACTTTAGTGTCTTTAGTGCACTTTCTAAATCTTAAATCTGCATTGTGCAAATATGTGCAGTAACAGTTAAAGGACTGACTGACAGAGGAGGGGCAATGTTACACAGATTTATTTGACCCACCTTCCAAATACTTCATACACACTGATTTGGGCATTTAGCCTTTGTTCAGAGATAAAAAAAATATGAGACATTTTGTTTTCTGAACATTTTGGTTTGGACACTGCCCCCTAGTGCACGCGTTACATTTAAGTACATTGCCAGACACATGCGCATTTGCCCAATCCTGGGCCTACACGTTTTAGTGTTTGCTCTGCTTTAACACACATCAGCTCAGTGAAAGGTTGGTCATGGGGTTATGATTAGTTGGATCAGGTGTGTCGGGAGAAGAGTAAATCCTAAACTGTGCAGGGCAGTGGGGCCTACAGAGCAGGATTCGAAGACACTCTTCTAGATGATCCAGATATTCTATATTTCATTATCAGCATGCACTATGGCCAACACACATGTAGTGAACAAATACAAAATTGTATTGTTTTAGTGGCCACAGTGGTGGTGTTTGGTGCTTGTTAACAGAGTTTGCTTCAGTATTACAAGAACAGCTCGAAACAAAGAGTGTGCAGCCTCAGAATCACTAATCAGGAATGACCCCATTTTCCTGCATAGTGACCAGCATTGTGTTACACAAACCAACAAGACACGTGTGCGTGCATGTGCGTGTGTGATATAGTCTCCCAAACAAATGTGTTGTGTTGGCCACAATCAACAACAGATCCATACTAAACTCTTTAGCATCAGAATTATTATGTGGGATTATCATGTGCTCCACCTGTATGATGTTTATGATGTAGGCACAACATTGAACATTCAATTTATTCTCTCTCTCTCTCTCTCTCAGTCCACAACTGGACAATGGATGATGCAGTGCAATGGCTGAAGGAATCTGTGGAGCTTCCACAGTATGAGACAAACTTCAGGGAGTTCAGAGTCGATGGCAATACGTTACCTCGGTAAATGCACACTTGCGCACACAGAATAACATGTCCTCTCAATGTTCATAACATCAGAAGCCAGAATTGTGCATGTTTTCTATCTCGGCTGAGACATTTCAGGGATCAGGTATCGGGGAGGGTCTCTGAGCTACCCGAGCATAACTGGTGCAGGGTGATGTAAGCAAGATGTTTTATAATTAGTGAAAAAGTCACTACACTGCAATCAGACATTTTGGGAAACACGATTTCTCTGTAATGCAATGAATATTGCCAAATATGACCTAACAAGGTAAAAAAGTGGGTTTTGATTTTAGGTTGATTTTAAGATGTCTGGCTTACCTTTTGTTAGGGCAGCATTGCCCCCTTGTGGTAGAGGCAGGTAGAGCGTATGTGAAGAGAGGAGTGAAGCTGGATTTGGAGGATTGGGTTTCTTCACCCTGCCTCCACTCGCTGACTCATGAAATGATGTCACAACTCGAGATCATGTCCCCCTCAGCTATGCTGTATTCACATATGTCTTTCAGCCATTTTGTACTTTCTATTTAAACCTGCTTCCGTTAATGCAGGTTTTATGTAGACACATACATATTTTCTTACTCATGTGTACCTGGCCCCATGAATGCGAATTTATTTTAAAATGTGTAAAGTGCTCTATGTCTCACCCTCTCTCTCCTACAGAATAGCGGCTAATGAGCCGTTGTTTATGTCCATGCAGTTGAAGATACTGGATCAACGACATAAACAGAAACTTAATCTAAAAGCGCTGGATGCTGTGCTCTTTGGACCTCCACTACGTAAGTGCTTGTGGGCCTAGTTGGGAGTGTGTATAAAGTGTAATCAGTTTTCCAGTTTAAATGCTTCATAGTTTCCCCTTGATATCTTTAGCTGAATTATACTGCTATAAAGATGAAGAACGGTGAAGATCTTGTTTATCAGTGAATAGGAATGTCCCCGGCTACAATGAGTATTCAGTGACTTTGAACCTGCTTCATCTCGTTCAGTACATAAAGCACATTTGTTTCTGCTTGTAGGGCCACAGCATAACTGGCTGAAGGACTTTGTGTTGATGGTGTCTATCATCATTGGTGTGGGAGGTTGCTGGTTTGCCTACGTGCAGAACAAATCTTCCAAAATCCATATCTCTCGCATGATGAAGGACTTGGAGAGTCTGCAGAGTGCTGAACAGAGCCTGATGGAGCTACAGAGCAGGTACAGAGAAAGAAAAATGTACATTAACTTGAATCTTTTTTCATTGCGATATCATCTAAGAATATTAATCTTTTTCATTTCCTCTACTTTGGGTTTCTGATATTGCAGCATACTCTGTTAAAAATGTCCATATAGCTTCATGTGTCCCTGTGGTTAGAATACAATGTAATGACTGTACGTAACCCCAAAACACCCCAAAACCCATAAATATATAAATTATAAATATATATAAATATATAAAATATATACAATATTACAACAAATTTTTTTTTTTAGAAATACAGGTAAAACAAGCTTACACATAATATTAACACTGAATGCAAATACATTTAATAACACATTTTGTTAAAAAAGTAGTGAGCAATCTTGATTTTTAAACATTTTACATATATACAATATTTTTTAAAGAGATTTTTTAAATGCCACTGTTCATCATGAATATTCAACATTTTCGTGCATTTCCCGAGATTTCTGAGAACATATTTGGGGAGGTTAAATTGACTGAGGGTTTGAGCACTGTTCTGTGCATGCTTGTCGTAGACTGGAGAAAGCACAGGAGGAGAACCGCACTGTTGCGGTGGAGAAGCAAAACCTGGAACAGAAGATGCGAGACGAGATTAATGGGGCGAAGAAGGAGGCTCACAGACTGCGAGAGCTGCGGGAGGGAGCAGAGTGTGAACTCAGTCGGCTGAAATACGCAGAGGAGGAACTGGTACAGGTAGGACGTTGTTATTGTGGTGTTCACTAAAGTTCCCCAGAGTCAATACTGTATATTCAAGCACCAATGCAGTTTATCCTGCCAGTGAACTCTAAGCATGTTGTTCCTAGCAACACATAACGTTGAGGTTACAGTACCACTTTATTGATTGTGTTCTTATATAAAACCTTTACATTATTCATTCTTTCTGAGGTGACATTGCTTCAGAATGAACTAAAGTAGCCCTAATGACATGTGGATTAAGCATTTATAAATGTTTTCGCAGCTTTATGTCAGTTGTCCTGACAGCTTTAGATAGATGTGACGAAGCCTAATAAGTACTAGTGCTGCTTATTTAGGGTCATGTTTAAGCAAAAAAAGATGAAGATGATTAACTACATAGTGTGACTAATAATAATGAATTATCCTTGATTTGAGAGCTGCAATAGTTGATTTCACACATACAATTACACATACACAATTACACAATTGCACATAAATGTACAAGATGTTTTTGTCAGCACAGTAATAAGTTAACTAATTGAAATTATAATAAAATATATCCTTCTCCACTTCCAAACATAAGTGTGGTGTGAATTAAAATAGGATTTTTAAAATAGAATCTCTCTGTTTTAATAAGCTACGAGTGAGACATAATTTAACAAAACATGCATGGAGGGACATATATATTGGCCTGGAGACTAATATTGTTTAATAACGGAGTGATGCTGTAATTATGTGTTGTGTTTGTAGGTGCGTATGGCTCTAAAGCGAGCAGAAAAAGAGTTGCAGTCAGATTGGTCAGTGCCTGAAGCTTTACAGATGTGGCTTCAGCTCACACACGAGGTGGAGGTCCAGTACTACAACATCAAAAAACAGAGCGCTGAGCTGCAGCTCACCATCGCCAAGGAAGAGGTAAGAGGCAAAAGGCAACGTCAAAGACTTTTACCTATCAAAACCTTCTTCTTCCCCACAAAAAAAATCAGTTTTACCAAAAT
Source organism: Arnoldichthys spilopterus (assembly GCA_037974385.1). Lineage (NCBI taxonomy): Eukaryota > Metazoa > Chordata > Actinopteri > Characiformes > Lepidarchidae > Arnoldichthys > Arnoldichthys spilopterus. The sequence goes on along the minus strand of JBBPDA010000013.1, from coordinate 9,559,571 downwards.
CAGCTGTTTGTGCATAAATGTTTAGTGTAAACTGAAGTTGAACTAATGAAGTAATTTACATTTAATGAAGTAATTTATCTTAGCATGGGGTATTTTCCCTGTCATTTATATATATGTTATTGTTATAAATGGTCTTAAGAAAAAACTCCCCAGACATAAAAGAGAACTCCTACGCTGATAGGTATCTAGCTGGGTCAAACACAATGACATTTGTAGTTAATGCAGAATTGAGCAATTTCCACAATTTAGGCCAAGCACATTTTTCATGTAGAAATATAAAGATCCAACACATGCACACACCACAAAAAAATGAAGCTGATTTTTTTTTTCTTCTCCTAATTTGGCTTTTTAATGATGCGGGTAAATTACTTTTTAATTACATAGTTTGTTTTTGCCTTTTGTCATTTGCATTTGGAATGAGTCATCAAGCAATTAAACAAAGCAATTAGCAAAAGCTGCTATAAGACAAAGAGCACTCTCGAAATTTCTATACCACAAAACTTCTTACATTCATTATCCATTGTTATCTATTATACACACATTATGTAGAGATTGTAAGTACTGTAATGCTTTTGAAGCCATTGCTTCTGTAGTGTGTGCAGTTTGAAATAATTGGATGCTGGTTGTAAAGTATAAGAGTCTTATGCTGTTGTAAAGAACACAGCTCGTGTGTGTGTGTGTGTGTGTGTGTTTTTCAGGCAGAGAAGATAAAAAAGAAGAGGGGTTCTGTGCTTGGTACTCTTCATGTAGCTCACAGTTCATCGCTGGATGAAGTTGACCACAAAATACTTGAAGCAAAGTAAGCATGCATGGGCAAAGACTTATACACTCTTTAAAAGCTTTTTAGTGGCTCTTGGTTTATGCAGTTCTAGTAAAAATCTTTCATTTAATTGACATGACATGGAGGTTCCTTTTTTTTTTTGCTGTACAGAAAGGCTCTGTCAGAAGTGACTGCATGTCTGCGTGAGCGTCTGCACCGCTGGCAGCAGATTGAGAAGCTGTGTGGTTTCCCTGTGGTGCAGAACTCAGGCCTGCCCAGCCTGACTGCCTCCCTCTACTCAGACCACAGCTGGGTGGTGATGCCCCGTGTCTCTCTGCCCCCTTACCCCATTGCAGGAGGAGTGGATGACCTGGACGAGGACACGCCACCCATCGTCACACAGTTCAACTGTGAGCACTTGACTATGTAGCTGTGACCACACTAATGTTTGAAGCAAACCTAGAAGTCATACTTTTAATTTGAGATACAAATATTTATACTGTTCATATGAAATTGTTATTATTATTATTATTATTTTTTTTAAATTATTATTTCTACTACATATACATACATATGAATATATGCATGGAGTTTTTTTGCCAAAAAAATTTAAACAAATGGTAATTGCACACCATTATCAGTTGATAAAGAAGATAAATCAAATACAGCTGTAATTCTTTATGTAATATATTATTATGTAAGAACATTTATATCTTCTACATATACATACTTATGTCTTATAAGGGTTAAACAAGAATGAGAGTATGAACATTATCATTGTGTATCAGTTATTACAACAGCCTGGCTCTTTCCATTGTAGCCCCCTTGATGCGCCCGCCTCTGACGCGCAGCAGCAGTTTGTGTCGCTCTCGGAGGAGCCTCCTGTCCCAACAACCCTCTCTGCTCTCGGCCGACCCTGACCTGCTCTCCATGGCCTCTGCACCAGGGGTCTACAGATCAGAGGCAGACGATGAACACATCTTCTTCACTGTGGACAGAAAAGGGTACAGCATCATTACCTCAACTTTTTTCACACTCTGCTCTTCATTTTGCTTCTAGTTATTATACATTCCTGTATATAAAAGTGCCATATCAGTATTGGACCATAAATAATATTGCATTCCTAATAACCTTTATTTTTTACCACACAAAAGCATTTTTTTCTTATATTATTTAAACATAATGTAAAACATTTATATAAAAGAATTACAGATCAGATGTGCTACAGATCATGAATGACATAATTATACAGATCATCATAGGATGTTGGTAATGTGGGTTTATTGAAATGAAAGATGGTTTATTCTCATTCTGGTTTACAGAGACTCTCAGGACACGTGTTCAGACTCTGACTCACTCAGCTCCTCGATGAGCAAGAAGCAGTTCTCCAGCCCCTGCGGTCTTGGAGCAGAAACACGGCAGCGTAAAATCTCCCGCGAGGAGCTCCTGCTATTGGCCCAGGAGGCACAGGCTGTTGCTTCGGACATCTCCCCTCCACCCAGCTCCTGCTCCGTCGACTCTGCCTCTGTCCGCGAAGGCTCCCCTGACCTCACTCGCTCCTCTGGTATCCCTGAATCCCAGAGTTTGACCTTTTATCCCGGCACCAAGACAACAGCCTATAATGGCATGCTGGAGAAGTCTTACAGCCTGGGCCAGTTGCCTGCTGGCGGGACACCCCCAGAGGGACGTTACCCCTCAATAAGCTCTCTAGACACAAAGGAGAAAGCCAGCAAGCAGGCTAAACACCTCCACTCCCCCTCCTCCCCAGACTCTGACAATGGTGAGAAGAAGCGTACCAAGATCAAGAACATATTCAAGAAGAGCAAAAAGCAGTAAGGGGAACGGATGAGAGGAAACAAGGGGGAAAAGTGAGGGAGACGTGAAAAGCCTTAAAACAAATTTTTAAAAAATGTAACGGACTGTCAACCAGAAGCCAAAATGTCCTGTTCTTTTTCTTTTTTTTCCTCCTTTTTTGTTAAAATGGAATGTAGCTCCCATCTAGGTGCTATCCCTGGTTGGAAGCTTTTTATGATGCCTTTTTTTTAGTCCACTCAAACCTTGGCATGTTATCATTCAAAAGTCGTGAAAGGTTAAAGGGTCATACTGGTCGATTTGAAGAACATGGCCACTTCACTGTTGTTATTTGGGAAATTGTTCACTTCTTGCTATGTTGTGCATTTTAAGTTGGCTCTTAGTTGGGCCATCAAGTGAAATATCTACAACCCCAAATCAGAAAAAGTTGGGATGGTATGGAAAATGCAAATAAAAAAGAAATTAGTGATTTCTAAATTTTTTTTGACTTGTATTTCATTGCAGACAATATGAACACAAAATATGTCATGTTTTGTCTGGTCAACTTCATTTCATTTGT
>JBBPDA010000013.1:9523245-9552805 GCA_037974385.1 Arnoldichthys spilopterus | reverse complement strand
ATGGGTTAAATGCAGAGGTCACATTTCGTTGTGGTGTTTGAGTGTGTTCACAATGACAAATAGTCACTTTCACTTTAAAATATTGTCCTGTTATCAATGACACAATCTCTGTGTGACTGTAAAGAACATTACTGTCTTATGTGTTGCTATTGCAGTTGACTGGCGTTACTGATGGAATAGTATATAAGCATCATCAATAATCAAAAGTGATATCTATAAAACTTTATTGTAGGGCAACATTCATAAGGCTAAAGGACATGTACATGACAACTGCTGCTGACCTTGCTGGTCAAAACATTAGAATTTTTCCAGTTTACAGAGTACAGCAGAGATTGGTGATGAGTATTGGGTAATATCTGCTCAGAATTTTCAATTTCCCACAGTTTGGCCAAGTCATATTTACCAGTCTACTAATTTGTGACTTGTTAGGTGCCAATGATCTTTTTTATGAATTTCAGCCCAGCTGGTGGTCAAACAAGCCTAAACTCTCCTGCTTTGGTTTCTGAACGACTGGGAGAGCTTGAAACACCTCCTGGTTAGGCATTTCGGCAGGCAAACATGAGAACTGAATCCGATAACAATTTTTCAGCAAAACATTCAACACATAATTGCCTGATTTTGGCACTTTTTATTTTTTATTGGAAGACTAACAAGTTACAGAAAATACAAACAAATGCTCTACCCTCTATACCAATTAAGAGGACAACAAACAAACATAAGATATCACAACCATATTTAGTCATAAAATTCTTTACGTTAGACATCAGATTTCCCCACATTAAAATTGTGTGCATATTTGACCATTGCTGATGATAGTTCCAGGTTCTAAACGCTCAAAAACAGTGCTTGAAATGTCATGAGGCTTATAGCACTGGGCTACAATTTTCTTTGCTTCAATCAGACCTGTCAGCCAAAATTTTCATGTGAGGAAGTCATCACTCAGCAGCAGGATCAGAAACTATTGGCCATTTTACAGCCGTTGTCTTTGTAGAGGTGCTAATAACTGATCATTTACACAGCTATACTCACCCCTTCAGCTTTTAAGATCTAAAATGAGTGAGGAGGCAGGAATGAAACTATCGAATACATGACCAGTAGCAATTAAAAAAAAATGTATCACTTTTTTGGTTAAAAACCTTTTCAAAATGTTTTTTTACCAAGAAAGAGAAAATCTTTTTAATGTAGGTTGTAGGTAAGCTTTCTTATTTTATATTTCGTTTAGTTCTCCTGTATTTAATTGCATTTATTTTAATTATTTCAAAATTTTTTGTTTTAATTTTATTTGGTTTATTATTATTATTACTATTATTGTTATTAATAATAATAATAACATTATTATTATTATCATTATTATTATTATTATTATTATTATTATTATTATTATAGAATATAGTAGTAGTAATTCTCCTGTAATTTTAATTATCATCTATTCATATGTTTCAAAACCAGAGTAGTCAAGTCACTACCTCTATTTTTACATTTATTCTTAATCTTATTATGCTAATATTTGAACATTAAGAGGAGAGAAAATATTCTCTGATCTCCCCCCCTTCGCCCCCACCCACACCTCTGTGTGAGCATCAGTGGCTGCACTCCATGGGGAGATGTCCTTGTAGAGGAAGATAAAAGCTGTGTGTGACTCACTGGAGAGCAGGCCTGCTCCATGAGAGGGGCAGCTAATTGGCTCCTTTGTCAGAGATGTGTCAGATGATTTTTTTTTTTTTTTTGTCTGACAGCCAAGTGTTTTGACAGGGTATCCCACCACCCCACCCTATCCCCCATACACACAAAGACACACACACACACACACACACACACACACACATACATATGTTTTGTAAAGTTTTTTGCTGTTGCTTTTTAACTTGTGCACCTGCTTGAAAATGGGATTTTACTGAATTTCACTTTGCCTTTCTTTATTTAAACCTTATGTAAAAGTTTAAATATTATAAGAGAATAGAATAACAGGGGGAAAATAGATTAAATTGATAAAAGTACTTCAACATTACAATAATGAGTGCTCTGCACACTTCAAACCACCTCTTTCTTTCATTTGGTTTAATTCCTCCATTTGCATGAGAGGAGACATTGTGTGGAAAGTGCGGATGTTTTGTGAGGAAAGCGAAATAAATATATGAAAAAAGTATAAAAAAAGTGTTGATACAAAGTAATTCAATAAATAACTGAGCAATTAATTATTAAATTACATTTAAATTAAATTTTTTCCCCTGTTTCCATGATCACTGTGTATGTGTTCATTTGGTAAGACGTTAGATTCTCTATTTATATTATATATATATATATATATATATATATGTGTGTGTGTATATATATATATATATATATATATGTGTGTGTATATATATATATATATATATATATATATATATATGTGTGTGTGTATGTGTATAGATGAGAGAGAGAGAGACTTTAACTAAACTCCTTAATAACCCCTTTATAAGCCCATTGCTCTGTTTCAAGGGCCAAACCATCACTGTGATCTCATCCTCACCCACTGTAATGTGTAGTTTGGCACACAATGTGCTATTTTGATGAAAATTTGTCACTACTTGTTTTACTTTACTGTGTAAGTAAAGACTATGTCATGTACGAGAGGCTGATTCATCCAAGTGAAAATGTGTCAAATATGTATAAAAAAATGAAGGACAACAGGCCTATAAGCACTAATGTGGGAAATGCACACACATGTGCCCTTGACACAGGTCAAACTGTTCTGTGTAAAGATAAAGACTCCATAGTAAATTTTGTTCTGTATAAGTATAGCTAATGATTTTACAGAAACTCAACATGGTTCCACTCAATCATACATGAAACAGTGGAAAGAAAGAAAAAAAACTCACAGTACTGTGTTTCAGCCCAAAACCGCAATATTGCTCTGTAGACGTGATCACTAACCCTCCTCACTGAGATCTGTCCTGCAGAATCCAGTTCCAACAAATGGTTTACAAGAGTCTTTAGAGATTAGCTACATTATCTTGGTCAGCTACATCAGGTGAAAGCTGAATCCAAGGCTCCACTCATGTGATTATTATTAAACCCTAAGAGAACTATTGTTTGATGAGATGACAGTTACTAAAATGTTATTGGTTTACATACTGATTGGCTATCCACACTTCTATGCACCTGTTTTTAATCAAGGTGATGGGATGCAAATGCCCACTCAAAAAATACACACTTCCAGGCTGAGGTTTTTGCTTAAATGCAAGTTATCAAATTTAAGACAAATTATTAAGACCACAAGTGTGCTGATCTTGTCTTAGTGGCAGAGCTTTTTAACATTCTTCCCCAATACTTCCAAAACCGTTAGTAAGTCACCAGTGGTGCTGACCTGTGGGGTAGAGCGAGCAAGTAAACTTAGTTTTTTATTAAGCTAGATGTCAGACAAACTTCAGTAGCATACAGTTGTAATTAATGAGCCTGTCAGAGCAAAACAGACAGTTTGAACATTATTCAAGAGTTTTACACTATTTCATGCGGGTTTGTTACTGTCGTAGTATTATTTGGACAGTGCCATGCATGCCAGTCAAATCACTCCTTCCTGTCAAATTAGGCAGTTTTAGGCCATGTTGAGTGTTGAGACCCACCAGAATCTCTGAGAATAGTCTGACTTGGGGGTCACAAAAAGGGTGACATGCGCCTTGCGGTTTGTATGAGAGTAGATTCTCAGGAGGGTTGTTGATCACTGCTACAAGTGCATCTGTACTGCCTGCATTTCTAATAATCAACTGATCAACAGTCTTTCACTGCTATGCACAGGCTACATGCTCTGGCATGTGATTATAAATATAAAATGCTACCATAGAAAACTCTTAGGTTTACCTACTTCTTTAGGTAGATTTCATCACATTTAGTATTTTGGTTCCTTTTATCGTTTAGAAAAATACTGCTTTATAAACGAAAGGAATGGATAAAATATAATAATTTTGTTAAGGAATGGCTGAAAATTCACACTGGTAAAAATATATATACTGTACTATATGTACTATCTACACCTGCCATCTTGCCTTTGGACTCTTTCCAGTCACACTGTAGTCATCATCCCACGTTGCATGAGCAGAGGAAAGCAGTGAAAGAATGTCAGGTAACTGCAATTCAATTAGAATTAAGCTTTGGGTTAAAACATGGTGTCTTACACACCCCCACTGAGGACTGACTGAAAACTAGTTTGTTTGCAATAAGAGCTGTTGGTCATTGGTCTTCCACCAAGAATGCCATGAACCTGCACCACCAGGAATGGCCAATGCTAGTTGCCAGCAGGCCTGAGCTCTGAGCCAGTGCTTCGTCAGTGGGCCTTTCTGCTGGTGCTGAGAAATCCATTCTATTTGGTACGGCAGTAAGGACAGATCCTGCTTCCTTTTAACCTACTTTTATTCTGTCCATTCAGTGCAGAGCGTTGTGCTGTAGGCTTAGACATGTAGAGTTCTAAACAACATCTGCTGCTGGTGCTTGCAGAACACTTATTCAGACACCAAACAAAGAGTTGCAAAGCAGATCTAACTGCTAACATGCTGAGTGGGAAAAAAAACACAACGGATGCTAAAACGCACGAGCAGTTTTTAAGTGCATAATGATGCTCACTGAAATAAACAGAACAAGCAATGTACTCCTCACTAATTTTCCTATTTTCAGTGAACTGAGACATTACACAATGCAGGAACTATTACAGAATATTTAAGTTAGGTAAACAAGGCAACATTTTAATTTAAATCCTTGAGAAGTTGCAGATTTGAATCCTGCAACAATTTTACATTGTAAATTCACTTAGTTTGACCATTAAACCATGATTTGCACCATTTAGACTGTCTGATATGTTTTTGCCCACCCCTGAAGTATGGTAATGGAATATGTCAGATGAACGTTGTCAGATAAAGAGGGTTTTTTTGGAAATTTGGAGTGTGAATATTTGTATACTGTACAATAACTTAATAAAAAATGGAATTTAAACTCTCATAAATAAAGAGAGATTTTGTTTCACTGCATCGCAGTTCTCCAAGTGTTCGTTCTGAAAAGATGTCCAACATACTGGTGCCCTTTGAGGATCAGAGGCTTTGCTTTGTGCAGAGGGGAGGTGTGATGTAACATGGGCTTGAAATTTCAGTCCTTTCTGGTCCTGCTCAGACTGGTATGGGCAGAGTGTTCCCATTTGACATAAGGGCTGTTAGGAGCTACTATGTTGGGATTAAGACTTGTCCTGCGCTACACAGCTTCCTGAATAGAGATTCTCCACTGAAAATTAGTAGATTGCTTGGTTTAATACCCCTCCCTGAATCCAGTCATGCGTGTTTCTCCCGCACACATTATTCAGAGAGGGAGTAAGTCAGGTGTATTTCTGTTAGCAGCCCTTTGTCCTGTGTGTGACTGTCATCATGACATAATCAGATGAACTGGTATTAAAAAAAGCAAGAAATGTTCTTTTTGTCTGCCATGCTTACTCTAGCATTTTATATACAGGGCGCCTTCACATTATTGATAATGGTCCTTTGCACTGAGCAGATTTGTGCCTTAATTTACGTATTAACAGATTAAATAAACAGAGGATAATATCTTTTATAACTCACCAGCTCCATATTCTGAGAAACGCAATGAACATTCCTAATGACAGCAAAAAGCAGAGGCTGAGAGGCTGAACACACAAAGATGAGCACTGAGACAGAGCAGTTCCAGTAGAAGCACTAGATGGCAATGATGTTCTACAGAATCACGAAGTGTTCTCACACAAACCATTCATCCAAACACAGTGACCATCTAATGCAAGTAAATGAAAACCGTGTGTGTGTGTGTGTAACATTAGATTCTCACACCAATTACCACTGGTTCATTCATTATCAATCATGTCTAATACTGACTGTAATTAGTATCATATTTTTGCAAGAAAACAGAAAGCCACGTTCCTCACATATCGGATGTTAGGTGATGGACCACGTCATCATATCATACTGTTTCTATTGCTATTGTTGGATTTTTCACCTATTTTGGCTGGTCTATCACAATGCATCTGCACTAGTCATGGGTATGGATGGGCAATACCACTACTTTACTTTTTTCAATCCTACACCAAGTAATTCCAAGGCTAGTACCCAGATACCGATATGTTTAAAATTCTTTGAGATTTCTACAGTGAAAACCAGCTTTTACATGAATATTAAATAAGTCGTCACTTGCTTGCATTAGTATTAAATAAGCCATTACAGTCTCTACACTGACCTTAGTGAAACAACTTTGTATGGTCTCCATTATTTAAGCTTAAAGTTATAGGTTACAATGAAAGCAAAAGTGAGTATTTGTCATTGTAAACACACTCAAGCACCACAATGAAATGTGACCTCTGCATTCCACCTATCACACGTGCACACGTGGAGCAGTGGGAAGCTATCACCAGTGCCCGGGAAGCAGTGTAGCGGGACGGTACCTTGCTCAAGGGTACCTCAGTGGTGAAGGGGCTAGAGCAATGTCCTAACCACTAGACCACCAATGCCCACACAGAATGAAGATTTTCAGTAAATCACACAATAGATCCCCCCACTACCACACAAAGATCTGTTTTTGTTGTAGCATTGTTTAGACAGTTGACTGCTCTTTTATGATGTGCTAAAACAAGTCAATGATTGGTTGGTTTGCATGTCAGTCAAATCAAATCTTTCTGTTAAAATAGTTGGTTTTTTCCCCATATTGAAAGATGAACCCTCCCAGACTGTCTGATATTCATGCTCCCAGTAGAATTTCACCAGATTCAACTGTGACTCATTCTTTTGAGATTCAAGGGAGATATTCTTTGGGAATTTTTCTGATTAGTCTCAGGCAGTACAGAGTCAATTTGTGTATTTCAAGCAGTATGAGTGGAATAACAGTGGAGTTAGTTGATTACTTGTGTCCAGTGTCTTATTTCTTTTGCAACTACCATTACAACATCATCACTTAGTGACCTGTGTTCATGTAAGATCTCTTCTGGGGCCTTATTGCTGCACACAGTTTTACAATTTTCCTGTTTTAATAACTGATCTAACTTGGAATTATCCAACCCCCATTAGCTGAACTGAGAGTAACCCCATCAGCACAGAACCTCTGGAGATGAACACCTAATGAAAGCCCAAAGAAGATAAAAAATGAGAGGAAAATGAAGAAGAAAAAAAAGAAATTCAATAGTGTGTGTGTGTGTGTGTGTGTGTGTGTGTGTGTGTGTGTGTGTGTGTGTGTGTGTGTGTGTGTGTGTGTGTGTGAGCGAAAGAGAGTTTCAGCTCAGCTGAGGCGTGTTAAGGTTAAGAGTGTGGGGACTGGCTCCTGACAGACTGTGCTGCTGATGAGAATAATGAGGCTTTTCTTTCTACTTACCTCCTCATTTCCTGCACACGTGTTTTGATGCGCCCCCAGGAAGAGGCCTGCTGATGCTCAGATCTCACACACACATTTTCTGATGTGCATTCTGCAGCAAAAAAGGTGAAAGTATAGAAGGTGAGTGCTCCAGTTTTCCCATGTCATACTGGCTTAGTCTCTCTCCAGTGGCTCTCTGCTGCCTGCACAACTCTGGGCTTACAGTGAGAATACACTGTATGAACACACACACACAAACACACACACACACACACACACACACACACACACAAACAGTTTAATTTTGATGGCCTAGAGCTGTTGCTGTCTCTTGCTATGCAATTGAAATATATTTATGTGTTATATTATGTAAGACATTACATTTACATTTCACTTAAAGTCCATAGCAACAGGTTCAACACACTTATAACTTTTGGTCCATTTGTCAAACAGTCATGAAAATCCAAGCTCAAGAAAATCTAAGTCCAAATGAAAGGAATGTACTTTTATCAAAACTTTAAAATCATGTTCCATTCTGTACAAACACTAATACAGTCTCCAGGGTTGCCAACCTCTGTTAGACAGAAATCCTTGATTTTTTTAATGTATTTATTTGTGGAACCTGAGCTATGAGCATGTGAGAATGACAATGGTTGTGACAACCAATAATCTTCTGTCTTTTTGTTTACAAAATAACCTTGGCAAGAGGCACTAACATTTAATGGATTTTTTATTCCCATGATTAATGGATGACTCCCATGTTTTAACTCAGATCATTTTAAAATTAAATCCACAAAAAAATCCTAAGAGTTGAATTTTAATGATACTTCTGCCAAGTCTCAAGGCCAAACCCAATTATAATCTTGACAGAATAAGATTTTGGTAAGATTGTGCACAAAATATTAACACATTGCACTGTTTTGTTTAATGCCAACATACATTACAGCAAGCTGCAACCTTGTAGGCTATTTTGAAGCACTGATTTTCTATTAAGAAATGTGTTGATTAGTGTGGTGGTGGACTTTTACCTCAACTCAACTCAGCTTAGCTCAATAAACCTCAGCATCCAGTACACCATGTTTTAAGAATTTTCCAGCTGTATATCAACTGGATTGTCTAAGCATGTTCAGCTTCAGATTCTAATACATACTCAAATATCTGGGTAGCTGCTCGCTGCTCCACATGTGCATGTTTGATGGATTAAATGCAGAGATCACATTTCGTTGTGGTACTTGAGTGTGTTCACAATGACACATTTTCAGTTTAACAAAATCTTTTTCAATTAGTGAAACTGGTCACTTTTGATTTAGTAGAGTCCTAATAGCATTTTTAGGTAAAATACCTGTTCATGATAGGTTCACTGACACATGAATAGTACTGGGAGTGCGTGGAGTCCCAGTTCCACCTGAGCAACACTCGCAGATTGTGGTATGGACTACGCACAATCACAGACAAATTCTCCATGGCTGTGAGCATCAGCTTTGCGTTCGCCAATGGACTAAATGCATCTATGCTGGCTTTGAGGCAAATAGTGTTATTGCTAATAATGTGACTATTGAAAGCTTCCGTCTACAAACAGAGTGTGGGTATGTTATCATCATTGCAGAGAGTGACCTGCACAGGGTGCTGCAGCGTGTCAACATCAGGAAGTGCTGGGGCAGGGCAGTATCTCTGGGTGCCTGCTGCGATGCTGGACTGACCAGCTGTCTGGAGCCCTCACTACCATCTTTAATGAGTCTCTGGCTCAGTCTGTGGTCCCTACCTCTTTTAAAAGATCTACCATTGTCCCTGTACCTAAGAACAATAAGCCCTCTTGCCTGAATGATTACCGGCCTGTTGCACTAATGTCAGTAGTCATGTAGGTGTTTGTGAGACTCATGAAAGACCTCATTTTATCCTTCAACCCAAGCTTCACAGACCCACTCCAGTTCTTATACCTCTCCAGTAGATCAACAGAGGGTGCCATCACCCACATCCTGCACTCCACCTTCAGCCATGTGGACAAGAAACATGGGAACTATGTGAGACTGCTGTTCATTGAAAATTTTATGTTGTACTTAAAGTTAAATGACAGACGTTTTAAGTCTAGCAGGAAGGTGAAGCTTTTTCTTATTTTTCTTATTTTTCATTAGTTACTGTTAAATAAAATTATGCTGGGTTATGACATTATCCTCATGCTAAAAGTTGTAGCCTGTATTACTAATTACAATATCTCTTGTTTTTGACCTGATCAGCTTCTGATTAGACTGGCACAAACACCCAAACCTGTGTAATTCTTTGCAATGAGAGATTTGGCTTGTTTTTTTTTTTGAGGTTGTTTGTTATTATGGCATTGTCCAGCGTATGTACAGCTGTTATTTGTTGAGTGTTTGCAGCAGGTACCAGAAGTTAATGTAGCTTAAATGCTTTTATCCTATGTTTATTCATAACAAATCTTTAGAGTCAATGGTACTCTTTTTAAAGCAGTTAGCCCTAAATACTTCAGAAGTCACTCATGCATTACTTAAAGCTGTAATTACAGAGCTGCGATGGTAATAAATATCTTGTGTTGCATCACATAAAGAAGTATCTTTCTAAACAATTCAAATATTATGCAGTTAAAGTTTATGTGTGAAGTTTTACAAAGGCTTTTGTGAACTGAAAATATATTTAGAACCATTGCCTTTTTCATAGCATTATATTGGCTTGCAGCATACAGCATTAAGTTTAAGATTTACACAAGACTTTTAGCACAAATTTGGGTCCTTTCTTTGTAAAGTATATGAAGGAGATAGTGTGCATTCACAGTGTGTGAATGAATGTACATGTTGGGGTTGGGGGTCCTTAAGAAGGTTCAGTCTGCCCTCCTATACAGACCACAATTGTGTATAACCAGTCATCTTACATGTGATTTCCTCTCTTACCCATTGATCCATGCTGTTAGACTGTAATTCTGTCTGAGTAACATTATAAAAGTTAAACATGTTTCTGGCATTTAGGATGCCAACATTGCTTTTGTCCAGATGTTTACACTGCATGTGCTTGCTCGGATGGATGGATGGATGTATGGATGGATCATGTGATAGACAGACAGACAGACAGACAGACAGACAGACAGAAATGTCTTGAAGGCTGGAGAACAGGTGAAGAAGGGGAGAAAAAAGTGAGTCAGATAAAGGAAACTGATACAGTCTTCCCTGTTTTGTTTATTCCTGCATGATTCTCACTCCACCCTGTGTCACAGCCTCTCTCACCCCCCCCCTTCTATCTCTCTCTCCATCTATCTTTCATGCACTCTCTCTGCATTTTCACACACTCTTCCCCTTCGCTTTCTTCCTTCTCCCTACTCTATAAGAGGAATTCAATCATTTCCATATGTGTCAAAGAGCCAGGCTTGATCTGTCAAACAACAGGAGTTTCTATTGGATTTGTGCGAACTCAGCGGATGTGAGCATGCATGAATAAAACATGTGGCTCTCCTTCAACCTCCCCTTCCTTATTAAAACCCTCCGTTCCATCCCTCCGTTCTCCATTCCTTTACTGCCCACCCTCCATAACGAACTCTGGGGGAACAGGCGAGCCCTATCCATGGAGAAGGAGAGAGAGCTAGAGAGCGAGAGAGAGAAAGAGAGAGGGAGAGAAAAGAGAGAGAAACAAAGAACTGTCTATCATATTAATTTGCTAAAGTGAATCTTAATGTGGCCAGGAGGGAAGCCCTTGTTTTTGACAGAACAGATGACTCTGCCATGTGTGTGTGTGTGTGTGCTTGGCTTCAGTTCAGCTCAGGGCTCCATTAGGTGACCTACGCCGAGGTCTGTCAGTCAGTCAGACCACCAAGGACACTCAATGCCACAGAGTAAGTGTGTGTGTGTGTGTGTGTGTGTGTGTGTGTGTGTGTGTGTGTGTATGTGTGTGAGTGCTTTGTCTCTGCTTTGAAGATGCTGCAGCCGATATGCCTTCCAACATCAGAGAAATCTCATCCTTCACTCAAGCTGCCGTGCAGGCACCTCACTATCCATACATGCCAGTGTGTGTGTGTTTGTGTGCTGGTTTTTAACGTTCTTCTCTCAGTAGATGGCACACTTGTTCCACAAAGAGTCTCTTATTCCCTAATACTTTTTATTTCCAATTTCTGACTAGAGAAGCAGGAAAAACTGGAAGATACTGGAAATGAATGACTAAATAACCCACAATTCTGAAATAGTTCCAGCTAAACCAGTACTATGGCCCATTTTTAATAATGATGGTGCTTGTTATTCCTAAAAATATTCTTTGTGTTTTGAACAGCGTTAAAGTTTCAAAACAAAATACCAGTCACTGCTCACTCATGTAGCTCTTAAATGAAAATTACTTTTTGCCCATTCATGTTAATTTTATAAGGAGTGTTTCAACCTGCAGTGCTTTTTGAATGATTTTCTAAAATGCTTCCTGAACAATACAGGAAGTAATTTACAAAGGACATTTACTTATATTACTCTTAAAGGCACTGTTCAATGAGAGGTTGGAAAATATTTTTTTTAAATAATTATTTAGGAAGGTTTTGGATAAATGAAACCATGCAAATGTACCAGGTGTACCTCAGGAGACATGACCAAAATTGACAACCATGTAAAATTAAAAATATTCAATATCACATAACCATGGTTAGGTTCTGCACCTCAACTTAAATGGTCTTGGTTCAACAGAAACATTCTGATTAATCTGACCAGTGAGAGACTCATCAGCAGTTTGTTTGCCATGGCTTTGACTAGTACCCCCCACTTTGTTCCACCCAATCCCTCCTTCTGCATCTCCCTTTCTTACAGTGCGTGTGAGCTGATCTGAATGTGTCACTGCACAGGACCCATTCGCACAACAGTGACAGAACACAAAGCCTGCTCATGAGCTCGCTAATAAAAGCAATGAGGTGGGGCTTCAAAAGCAAATCTTTTTGCTGACTTAACTTTGAGCAGCTGATGAGGTGGCTGTCGAGAAATGCTTCTCATGTTTGAAAATTAAGTGTGAGCTCAAGTGAACAGTAGGATGTGACAAATTATGGAGTGGTTATTTATGGGGTATCAAAGTTAAATAGGGAGCAAGTGCTTGATCAGATGTGATCAAGAGTGCTGGTATGTAGGCACAAGGATAAAGCAGACGACATGACTGCTTATATTGCACATGCTTGTTTCTGAGGGTGTAAATCAAAGAATATAATACTATCATCATGCATTTGCTCACATTTAGAAGTTTGTATTATGTCCCAGTATTACAGATCAGCCCAATAGCATAGAGAAGAATGTGGCACCTGAAGATCAGTTCCATACCTGCTTGCTAAACATCTCATTTAGGAAGCATGGGAATTTGAGCTGATCTCCCCTTTTTTTCCATTCATTTAGGAAGGATAGGGAGAGTTAATGCATAGATATGTAGACAATCATGGTTAAAAAACAAAAGCAGCCCCCATTAGCAGTTGATAATATTTGGCTAATATGAACTGATATTAATTTACCATTAAATAGAGAGTAACATTGTAATGGAGGAGGAGACCGTGCGTTCTTTGAAAAATGAATGGGAAAGTTTATAACACTAAGTGTGATGGCTGTTTATGGGGGAAAAAAATGTCAGTGTGCCTGCTGATAAAGCTGAAAACAAGAAAAAACTCACTTTCATTGTAGAGATATGTGTACGTGCACTAGCCAGGACAAGCTAAAAAATGTTTTTGTCCATTATTTGAACCCACTTTTATGTACTTTTGTAAGATTGTGTAAGAATTTGAAAGATTGGACAGACCTTCCTATAAGGACTTTGAATAAAAGTGCACCTTTATTATTATTATTTATTTAAAAGATGTAAAGTAAAATATTTTGGTGATTGTGAGTTAAATATTTTGGATAAGGCTTGAATAATTCAGGCTGTTTCTGAGTTAATGACACTAGTGCACAAGACACCAACACTACCAAGTTACAACACTAGAGATAACAAGTGCAGTGGTAGATTATCATGATTAATAGGCTTTTTCTGCTCAGTGAATGATGTGCCAACATGCTATTTTGCATTGGGAGCAATTTCGCTTCAGACTAAAACTTGTTAGCCACTGTTATAACCAATGACAGATGGTTTTTACATGCTCCTCACTTCAGCACTGTGGTCTCCTTCTTTGCTGAACAGAACTGTTGTTTCTTTTAGGCAGGGTAAGTGTTGTTGCTAGTAGACATTTACACTTCCCAGTAACATCACTTACATTTGACTGCAGCAGCTCTAGCAGGACAGAAAACTGTGGAACTGATTTGATGGAAAGGTCCTCAGACTTAAAATGCTAAATCACTGATCTCTTCAGTATGACACATTCTACTGTGTGGTTATGGCATGGTGCTATGGCTGTTTTTTTTACACATGTTAGCAGTAGGTGTGTCATTTTCAGCCAAACCCACTAATTATAAAAGGAGTGCATATACTTTTGGTCATGAACTGTATAACGGAAGTGACTGGGTACTTGCGGAATCCTATCAGTTAATGAACCATGTATTTTTTAAAATATTTATGAATTCTTCAGTCAAAAATATGAATACATTGATCAATAAGTGTGCTCTTTTGGAGATGTAGCTCTTTTTCTAGATGAAGAAATTAATGACAATACATTACAGTGTAGTGGTGTGGGTGCAGTTTTCACAAGCTCCTGCATGATCACCACACATAGCAGACATCCTTAGAGAAAGCGAGAGTAACAGGAATTGCTTTTGAACTGATTTTCTTCATGCTAGAAAGTTGGAAAACACTTCATAAGAACAGCTTTAGTAAGACATTCTCTAATATTTGCCTTATCTTAGTACTTATAGAGTGTAATGGTTGTAATTTCACATTTAGATTATATAGGCCGAATCATACACTGCACATTTTTTCCTTTATTATTGGTGAGTTAGAAAAAATATAATTAAATATGTCAAAATATTGTCCCTGGTAATCAACTGTGGGAAGCAGATGCAGTGCTTACAGACCAGATTTAAAAAAAAATGGCTGGAATGCTCATAAGAGGGTGTGTGCCAGAGTGTATCTGTATATGTTCTGATGTGGTTTGTCTTAGCTTTTTGATGTGGTCACAGGGCACTGGCATTACATTCAGCTTCACCAGCTGACAGCAGTTTACTGATTTAAAGCTGACATGCTGACCTCAGGAGGCCCATCTAGACCCTAATGTATACTGTGTTTATAGTGTGTGACAGTGGTGCTGGACAAAAATGGCATACTGGCAAGAGATTGTAACAGTGGCAGTATGTAAGTCAAGGGTCACAAACTGTGACCCGTCTGTTTCACTGTACCACTGATCTTATTTGAACACAATGTGATTTCTTTTGCGTTTAATATCACCTCCCATTCAGCCGTAGATGGGAGTCATGTCATGCTATTAGATGGTAACCATTTGGAGTAGCTCTAAAGCTTCTTCAGTTATTTCTGTGTTCATCTTAAATTATCCAGCTTTCTGGAGAAGAGATGGCTCAAAGACATAGCTCACAAACAAACAAGATATACAATGCATAAATTCTCAGATATTATACATACCTATTGGCTGTAGCTGCCTAAGTGCCACAGAAGAAGAGGAAAAATATACAGCAAGTAGAGAGGAAAAAGCATGAGGTGAGGCACTTCCGGAAGCATGTGCACTCATCATTTTAATTAGTACTTGTGCTCTCTCAGTCTAAAGAGAATAAAGAAAAAGAGTGAGCTAAAAACACTGCTCATGTGAGTAATTGAAGTGCTCATAAAAACCAAAGCATGGTTCATGGTGACATGCACTGCTTGGGACAAAGGTTTATTTGCCTTATGCTACTAGCAATAGTACAGACATAGTGGAATTCTTAGCTCTACTTCCTCCTCCATTTAGCAATTAAACAGTAGATAATCCTGCAAACACAGGACATCTTTGAAGGTTTCTGGCAAACAAGTTTAGGGTTAGGGTTAGTCTGTCCTCAAGTTTATACTGCATGGTAGTTGCCTTGACTGCTATTGATGATAAGTACAGTATACACTTTAATCATGCCATTAGTCTGTGCAACATATAATCACAAATCTAACTCACTATATCTAGTCACAATATTGTAATTACATAAAATATTAAAAAATCTATTTTAATCCTGATCTTGGGTATAACTTTATGGAAAATGTTATATTTTATTGTTTCCAATATGTCAGCAGATTAATACAAATTGTGCACTAAGATTTGCATAGAAAGGTTGCATATTTAGGTTGGATCCCTGAAGAGGGTGTGCACTTATTTTTACTTAGAAAATCAACAGAACGTGTAATTTGACCAGGGATCTTTAAGCTTTTGTGGACGATGATAGACAGCATACAATAGCCAATAACCAGTGTAAAATTCTTGTCAGGGCAAAGATACAGTATTGATCTTTAAGTGTCACTAAATGGGAGACATTTCAATATTGCATATGTTCAAATATTTGCATATTGTGCATTAAACCCACATAAACACACTACGACTTTCTGTTGATTCTTATGCTTGGACATAGTAAAATAACATACGCCAGCTGGGTTCTCAAACTCTGCTCTTGGAAAGCTGCAGCACTGCATTTAGTGTGTTCTCTGCTCCACCAAACTTGATTCAGCTCATAATTATAAAGTAGGTTCAGGGCATGTCAGAGCGAGGAAGGCAGAGGAGCGTGCAGTGCTGAGGGCCTCCAGGAGCAGAGTTTGAGAAGTCTAGCAGGTGTCTGCCATGAGCCCTGGCTAAGCAGTGATGAGAAGAGCGGGGCATATGGAGACGTGAAGGTTTTTACAAAGTCACTGAAATAGGCCATTCACTTGTGGGTACACCTGATCCACAGAGTCTGCCTGTGCTCAGCGTAAAGGCCACTGACTTACTTGTACTTGTTGAAAAAGAAAAACATATGGTCCCTCAAAGCTGATGCATATTTCACATCTGAAGTTTGCTTCTTTAGTTTTGCACTAGAGCTACGAGGCTTGATAGGTAATAAAAGTTTATACTCTGTAAAGCACAAGGCAATTATTATACTCTCATCAAACCACATTAAGTTGTTACATATTCTCAAGTACACTTTTATATGCTGTACGACATATTGTTGTTACAGTCAGAAGGATATTGCACAGTAGCAGTATAATTAGCAGCCATCCTGAAGCTTGAATTGTGTTGGTACTTCTGTACATTTTTGTTGACAACAGTATGTCCTACAGTCTTAGAAACCACACAAACAAGTCTATTAGGCCAAATGCGCAAATATAAGCCAGACATTTTGACATCAAATATTTTGACAAATTACAAGCAAAAAAGGTTTTTGCTGCCCAACAGCTTTTAGCAACTTTTAAGAAAAAATGATAATGTATTACATATTTACATAATTACATATTACATAATGATGTAATTTCATGCAAAACTATTGCCTACCTTGGTTTATTGATAGAAAAAAGTTGTGCTTGACATATTTCCATCTCTAATTTTATGTGTGTCACAACTTTAGCTCCCCTGACATCCCTACAGCCCACTGTTATGGAAATTTTCCTTTTTAAAAAAAAAATTTTTTTTTTATTAGAACTGGTTCCATCACTCTGCCAAA
The DNA here is from genome assembly GCA_037974385.1 of Arnoldichthys spilopterus. NCBI lineage: Eukaryota > Metazoa > Chordata > Actinopteri > Characiformes > Lepidarchidae > Arnoldichthys > Arnoldichthys spilopterus. The sequence continues at coordinate 9,535,934 of JBBPDA010000013.1, read as the reverse complement.
CAGAGCAGTTTGAGCACTTTCCATTTAGAAAGGCTGTAGCCTTGTCTGGACCTCTCTCTGTAAGAACTATGTTTTTTTTGTACCGACATACATTTATCATTAAAAATGTTTTGTTAGCATGCGTGAAATATCACAAATGATTTCTATTTCTTTAGCTTAGACTGACAAACTTTTGAAGTGTAAAAAGGGTTGTAAAAAGAAGATTTTAATGTCTTTGAATGCTCATAAACCCAGTTGTACAGAATAAAGTGGCTACATTTCAGTTTAAATAAAAAATACACGTCTCCTTTTCTGTTTTCCTGTTAAAAGACACAATATGTTTATTATTAAACCTATTTGTGTATAAAGGCTACTTGTTCTAATTCTAAACCAGTGTAACACATTTAACAAACTGTGAAAGAGGGTAAAGTGGAATGGTGAGTCAGTGAAAGAAGCAGCAATAAATAAATAAATAACTAAAATAATGTGTGGAGAGAGACAGTGTCCAAAATGATGACAACACATTTCAAACACAGAAAAGCTGCCTTGGGAAAGAAGATGGGCTGAGAGCTGAATCTGCCTGACGGGCCTCTGGGTTGATGCTGAAGCAACTGCCTAAAAAACGTCCACTAAACTGAACTGAAAGAATCCCACCAAACTGCACATCATTAGTTTCACTACGGTAATATTTATGATAGGCCTACCATTTGGGAAGCACTGCAACCAGTGCTATGCAGAACTTGTAATCAATGCAAACCTAAGACCTTGGAGCAGGCGACAGAGGAACGATGTTGTGATGTGTTGCCCTTTGTTCTTTTCTTTTCTATATGCAGATAGGGATAGATTTCTTTAGAAAAAGACTTCAACCCACATTGTCTGCTCCCAACTGTTCAACATGATAGTGGGTCTGTTACTCTTGAATAAAGTCCCACTAATAATTTCCCACTAGAAATGGTTCAAAACATCAACACAGAAGGACTGAAGCTGCTCTGAAGACAAAAGGCACAATATACCTTTATTATATATCCATATAGTTTGGTGTTTCTATTATTTTGTGTGCCCCTGTAGCGCTTTTTTAATGTTGTTTCTTTGACAGAGCTCAGTGCACCAATCATGTGTGAGAACAAAATGATATTCAGTATATGAATGTAATTGATTTGTGAATTTGTGGGTCTTGGTGAAAGTAGTACAAAAGTATTTGAAGACTTTGCAGTCTTAGACCTCCAACTAGCTGCCTGAAGTGGCATAATGACTGTCACTGCCAGTGCTGCATTCACTCACTGAGGCTTTACTCAAAAAAAGGGGGGGACTGCAACAGCTTTTTGGCATTAACTCAGCAGAAGTCACCCGAAGTCATCCTAACTCACTTATTTTCTTAACACTTAATTTTTAGGATTGCATCTAAGTTATGAAAACACTACGATTTTGCTTTTTTACTTTTTGGGTTATTTTTTACTCAGTTTCTCCCTCTACTCAATTTGGTCATTGGCAGTTCCCACCCCCAGGCTAGGAAACCCCTATTGCATTATGCCCCCAGGCTGGGTGAGTGAGAGCTGAGTGCTTCGTCCTCTCAAACTGCTGGCCATGGAGGAACTGTGGAATCAGTTTAAATGTGTTAAGATATAATAAGAACCATTTAAACATGTGCAAGGCTAATTGCTAACACTAGCCGGGTGGCTCTCCTGTCCATTCTGCTTTCGAACGTGTGCTCCCTGGACAATAAACTGGGCTACATTAGACTACGGCAAGCTACCCAGCGCAAGTTTTGGGACTGTTGTGTGTTTGCCTATACAGAATCATGGCTTAGCGACAACATTCCGAATGACATAGTGCAGCTTGATGGCCACGCTTTGTTTCGTGAAGACAGAAATGCAGCGCTGTGGGGCAAAACCTGGGGCGGAGGTGTATGTTTACATGAACACAGAATGGTGCAGAAAATTAGAACCAGACTCTACTCACTGCTGGTAGAATTTGTGACTGTTAAATGTAGAGCTTGTTATTTGCCACAGAGATTCACTGCAGTGCTCGTCAGTGTTTTCATCCCATCCAAATCCAACGCTAATGACACGCTGCTTAAACTGTACAGTGCAATCAGCAAGCTGCAGAATGCTCACCCGGATGGACTGTTTATTGTTGCCAGTGACTTTAACCACGCAAACCTCAAGACTGTGCTCCCTAAATTCCACCAGTTTGTGAACTTTGCTACACGAGGGCTGAACACTGGATCTTGCTTACAAGCATTTTAACTGCATACCAAGTTAAGCCTCGCCCCCTCTTGGGCCACTCAGACCATCGTTCTGTTATGCTAATTCCAGATTAAAGACCACTCTTGAATCGCTCAAAACCAGTTCTGAGGCAGGGGAAAACCTGGCCAGCAGGAGCCATCTCTGCTCTTCAGAACTGTTTTAAAAACACAGACTTGTACAGGTTCAAGGAGGCTGCAATCACCAGCAACTGTACTAACTTGGAGGAGTAGACGGCATAAGTGACCAGCTACATCAGCAAGTGCACTGATGATGTCACTGTCTCCAGGTTCATCACAACATGCCCCAACCAGAAGCCATGGATCACTGCAGAGGTGCATGCACTACTGAAGACCCGGGACACCACTTTCAGAGCAGGTGATAAAGAAGCCTTAAAAGCAGCAAGGGGCCACTTCAATGACAGCAGGGACACACAGCGCCGATGGCATCCAGGCTATCACCAACTACAGGACACCACCACCTGCCTGTAACTGTGATGCCTTCCTTCCAGATGCGCTGAATAAGTTCTACACACGGTGTGAGGCACTGGACCAACCAGCGAGGAAGACCACCCCTCCTCCCAATGACCAGGTACTGTTTCTGACCACAGCTGATGTGAGGAAAACTCTGCATAGAGTCAACAAATGGAAAGCTGCTGGACCAGACAATATTCGGGAATGTGTAGACCAGCTGGCAGATGTTCTTCAACATATCCTTGAGCAATGCCACTGTTCCAATGTTCTTTAAGACTATGACCATTGTTTCTGTGCAAAAGAAGTCTCCAGTGTCCTGCCATCATCATAAAGTGCTTCGAGAGACTCGTCATGAGGCATGGCAAGACCCTGGTGCCTCTTTTACTGGACCCCTTGCAGTTTGTGTACTGCCAAAACCATTCAACGGATGATGCAATAGCCACCACCCTTCATCTGGCCCTCTCACATCTGGAAAATAAGGACACATATGTGCAACACCTCCATCTGTAATTGTGTCCTGGACTTCCTGACTGGGAGGCCTCAATCAGTTAGGATTGAAAACAACACCTCCAGCACCACACTGAGCACTAGTGCTCCACAGGGTTGTTTGCTCGGCCCCTTGTTGTTCACTTTGCTGATTCACAACTGTGCAGCAATGCACAGCTTGAACCACATCATCAAGTTCACTGATGACACAACTGTGGTGGGTCTCATCAGCAAGAACTATAAGTCTGCATAAGCATAAGCATACCGGGAGGAGGTGAAGTGGCTAACGGACTGGTGCAAAGTCAACAATCTGTCTCTGAACATTGATAAAACAAAGGAGATGGTTGTTGACTTCAGGTGAACCACTAGTGACAACTCTCCACTGCACATTGAAGGTTAATGCATTAAGGTTGTCAAAACCACCAAATATCTTATTGTTCACCTGGCAGAGAACCTCACCTGGTCCCTGAACACCAGCTCCACAGCCAAGAATGGCCAGCAGTGTCTTTATTTTCTAAGTAGACTAGAAATTGCACAGACATGGAACGCAATGCCCTGCACCGGATAGTGAGGTCAGCTGAAAAGATCATCAGAGTCTCTCTCCCCTTCATCACAGACTTTTATACCACACGTTGCATCTGCAAAGCCACCACACCCTTACACCCTTACACACATCTGGAAGAAGGTAGTGAAGTGTTCGGGCCTTCACTACCAGAATGTGCAATAGGGCAGTAAGACTCTTAAACACCCAGGGACTGTCAACACACAGACAGACAGTCACTTAACATTTCTAAATATGGGAAAAAATTTTAAGTAGATCCCTAAGCAGAAGCTATTTAATCTGCTAATATTATTGGTACCTTTTACAGAGGTGTTCACCTTTGAACACCTTCAAATGAGGTCAAAGACCTCCTAATTAGGTGGGAATGTGCAGTCAGATAATACCTGTCAACACACAAAATTAGAAAGCATAATCAAGTCCTAAATAACTAATAATACAGGTTTGAATAGTACTCAACAAGTTTTATCAATATTATCAATTGCTTCACATATATTACTAATGTTTCTTTGTAGAATGTGGAACTATTATAGGAAGCTACCTTTGCCACAAGTCAGTTAATGAAAATTGGGCTTTGCTAAATCTACCCCAGTCTGCTGTAAGTGCTATTATTGTGCAATGGAAGCATCTAGTAGCAACAACAGCTCAGGCCCAAAGTGACAGACCATATAAACTCACAGAGTAAGGCTGACAAATGCTGAAGTGCACAGTGCATAAAAATCATTTATTCCCTGCATGACTCACTTTAACGTTTCAAACTGCATCTAAAAGCAACATCTGAACAAGAACAACAGGAATATAAGAACTGTGCTTCATGAAATGGGTTTTCAAGGTTCAGACAGTAAAGTTTGTTGAAGGAGAGATTATGGTTCATGGTTGTTTTTCAGAGTTTTAAGACATACACAAGTCATAGTGTGTACAAACAGGATGAATTGTGAACCAGGCCCTCTCGACCAACATCAGTGCCTGACTTTTCAAATGCCTTTTTGATTAAATGGACATACTGTAAATTCCCACAGACTGGCCTTCCCAGAAGAGTGGAGCAGTTATGGCCACAAAAAAGAGAGGAGGGGGGGGCTCTCCATATTAATGCCCATAATATGCCCATATAGATGTTAGGGTCAGGTGTTCACTCATTGGCTATACATTTTAATGTTGGTTATTCAAACATAATCTGAATATCTGAGTCAGAAAACATTACTGAGTGGTAATGACTGACAAATAGGAACATGAAAGATGTAAAATTAGTTTAATTCCTTAAATTGGACTACTGGTTCTGTAATAAAATTAGTTCATTGGACACAGCAGGCATACTGTTAAGCTGTGATAATAATCTGCTGGAAACCAAATTTAATTTCCTTAAAAGCACCTTTGTTTAATTTTAGTACTTAAAGTATTTAGGGGAAAACATGGCACTGCTCTACTCTCAAATCTCTTATTGAGATGTATGGCACACTGAAGGCATACCACAATGCATTCATAGAAATAAAGGTCCCAAGATGGTTCTTGGCTTGCGCATATGGTTCTAGAAAATAAACCTTTAATTGGTTTCACACAAATCTTATTTACAAAAGTTGTTTTCGAAAAAACCATCCATCGAAGCCAAAAGTTGTTCTTCTGTGGCATCTTTCAGAGTGTGGCCTGTTGGAGATATTAGGCCCCATCTGTCAAAGTAATGAGGTGAGTATTTAGAAAGAAATGAAATAAACCTGGGTGTTACATTAATTGGCACAACAGGGTAATTTGAATTGCCTAGTCTAATACGCTCAGCCAGATATGTGTGACGTTTTTACCCACAGAGATTCACAAATGACACAAAGATGAGAAGTAGGCCTATATAATGCTGACTTTGTTTTTGGTTTGCTGGGGGACCAAAACTGCGCTTGTAGTGAAGCACTTTCACTATATATAGATATATAAAAAATACAGATTTCAGACTGCAGATTTATTTTTAGGATTTGAGGAAAGAGATGAGGCACCATAGTGCATGAGGTACACTCTTAAAAATAGAAGTGCCAAAAGAGTTATTTACAGTGATGCCATAGAAAACCATTTCAGTGGATAGTTATTTTAAAAACAGTGCTTTTAAACTATGTGTGAGGGGGAGAGTGATTTTTCAGTTTTACAGAACCTCTACATAGTGTAAAGGTTCTGTAGTCAGGAGTGTCCACCTATATCCAAAAAGGGTCCATTTAGAAGCATTCCAATAAATGGATAAGTGAAGTGAAAGTAACAATTTGTAATTTGTACTTGAACATGTGACCTTCAGTTGTCCTAACGAATGTCCTAATGACTAGGCCACCACTGGCCTAGTGTACATAGTGTAGATTGTACATGATTGAGCTAAAAAAAAAGCCCCCTCTCCATGTACAATCCAAGAAACACTTATAGACCTTTTTTAAATGAGATGATGTCTAATTATCAACAGAAGTTTGCAAACGTTGAGCCAGCATTATCCAGGGCTGTAATTCTACAGTTTTTAATCTGATATTAGAGGTCCATGGGTCTGCACTTGACTTAATGCCCATGACATATGGACCAGTGGCTGCTGACAACAACCTGTAAGGCCCTTCTTACACTTAATGATCACTGTCAAGTGTTTATGCAATGTTAAAAAAAAAGACACATCCCAGAAGCTGGTAGCATCAGTGCCTCTTTTATGCTCACACACTAGAAGACTGAAGACGTGACAAAGATCTAAGGACCTTAGTGTGACTGTGGTAACTTGTTTGAGACATGAGACAGGCTCTAGTGAATTCTTGCCTGCAGGCTACTTTGTAACATATTATTCCTATTTCTGCTTCCAAAAGAGCTATGCCTGGAATGCAGAAACCCTAATGAGCCAGAGATAGGAGAGACACTGCGACTGAAACATTTAGCTAGACAGTCACATGTTTTGCAAGCAAAAAGTTTCAGTTCTGACCTAATGTTAGTGCAAAGGTCAATGATGACAGGAAACGTGGTCTATGATGAGGTGTCTAAATCTAAGACTTTACAAATAATATTAACAGAGATAGGAATAAAATATAGTTAATAATATCAAGTCATATTACTTATAAGGGATATCACACTAAATAACTCTTAGATGAAGGCTTGATTCCACTTGAAGGCACAACATCAGGTTCAGAATTTGCAGAATGCAGCAAAACAACAGAAGTTATAGTCCCTTTTAGTACACAACACAATCTGCTTCAAAATGATGAAAACAGTCATCAGCGACAAAGCGAACGATCACCAAAAAATGTGGAACTTGTTGCCTTGAATGACTAATCACTTTCTGATGTTTTTATTTCATTGACTTTTCATACATTTCATTTAGGTCATTTTCCATGTGGTCAAAATTTCCATTTGTGATACTGTGCACGGTTCATTTAGTGTCATTTTAATAGAAGAAAATAATGCAATTATTGTAATACATGCAACCAGATTTGTAAGACATTCTTTAAGTACAGAGTGGCAGAACTCTAAAACAGACTGATTAAGTTTAATATAATATTACTGATAGCTTAAATATCCATTCATTATAACATTCAGCGTTGACATACGTACATAATAATTGTGGCAGAGCATCAAGTACAATTTGTCCAAATATGTGGACGGTACACAATGACAGCAATGGGAACATTATGCTACAACAGGCAAGTGAACTGCAACTGTCCAAACAGATTTTGGCAACTTTTGCTGATGTCCTCCACCTGTCTTGCACATTCAGAGATGTCTAAAAAATCTCCTAGCAAGACATTGAGATTTTAAACTGAATTTGGAGGTCGGACGTACAAATTTAGAACTGATTTGCCTGTTGTGACAGATATGCTCATAGACAGATCAACATAATATAGGCACAGTCTGCATGTCTGGTAGTAGCCTCACGTCTGCTAGTCTGATACATTTTAAAACATTTCATGCTATTGAACAGGATTATCATCCAGCACTTACCTAATACTTTTTAGAAATTTATGATGGCTTGCAAGTGTAAGAACGGGACTGAATAATTTATCTTGTACAGTATTAGTTAAGACTGGCTGTAGTGTAAACTTCACATTCATGTCAGGTAAAGAGAATGAGCTATAATTGCTCTGCCCTGCTCAATAGTTCCCCTCGTTGTTGATTAGTAGAGACTTTCTTGGGAGTTTTTGGTGTGGGTGAAGAAAGAAAAAAAAAAAAAGAAAGGACAGATGAATGAGGGCTGTAGCTTCTGTGCGGCTAATATAAAAGTAATGAAAAATAAATCGTTTGTGGACTTGATTTTAATTCATCTACACCCGCTTTACCCATACGACTCCAAAACACAATACTACTAAGGTTAAGTGGGACTGAGTGCCTGCATGTGTGTGTAAACATTTTAGTGAATACTTACCTGGAAAACATATTTTTGTGTCTAACCTTTTGACTGTAATTTGGCCATTCGTGAGAGCTCATTGCCTGCTGAGCTTGAATCCACTGCTTTCCACCGTGTCCTTTTCACATCGCACATTTATGTTTTGCACTTCTTACAATTCATTTCACACAGCCAGTGCTGCCTGATTTTCAATGCTTTTCTTACCCTTTCTCCTCACCTTATTTTAAAATGTGGAGGTCAAAATAATGGAGCCACCAAAGAGAAAGGGAACAAAGGCAGGGAGAGAGAGGGAAAGTATCTTTTTGCATTTTCCCATTTTATGCCTAAATTGGAATGGAGTGACCTGGCCCTGACCGATAGGAGGTCTGTGGGGGAAAAAGAAGAAGAAAAATAAATAGATAAGTGTGTTTTTAAAATTAAAACAATCAATCAAAGAAAGGGAAAAGGACGCGGGAAGAGAGGAAGAGAAGAAAAATGAAAAACAGTACTGACAGGGTTGTTATTTCCCATAAAAATGCTGGAACGCTGTGTGGGTGTGTATATATGTGTGTGTGCTTGGAGAGAATAACGGTTTCTGGGCTGAATATGGGCGAATTGTTACCTGCATGATAAAGAGGGCACTTAATGCGTTCCTTCACAATGCGAATCCTGAAGCACTGGCTGCACTGCACTGTGTAAACTCACTCTGTTTACTAGATGCTGGTTTGACACTGCTCACTTTGGCATTGTGCAGATTTTGCTGTAATTTGGAGAAGCACACTTCCCTCCACTGTGCTGTGTTGTGGACCTGTCGAATGAGGAGGTCGGCCTTTTACAGTTGAAAAATGACTTCCAAACTGTCTGTGCCTTGCCTAGTTTACCCTGCTGCCACTGCAGTACATTTGAGGGATATTTGCTGTTGTGGTAATAGCCAGTTCATTCCTTCACGCTAAGGCTAGCTCAGAATGAATTTTGGGAAGTTAAAAAAAAAATGTTGTGCAGACATTTCTGTGCCTCTAGTTTTCTCTTGCGTGCCACCACACATCTCATGCACACATCACATGCTTCATTAGAGACGGAGAGAGAGAGAGGGCCTGTGGCATTCTCCATCTGAGCAACACACCAGCAAATAAGCACACTCATTTAATCTCTCTCACGCACACGCGTACACACACACACACACACACACATTGACTGGCTGACACACTGTGACTACTCCTGGAGCCATTGTTATTCCATTTAGCAATCTGCAGGCCTGTGTTCTCATTGGCTGCTCAGCTGCGCATATAAATACTGCCTGACGTTTACTGAATGTCAAAGGTCACAGCGCGCCCGATTGATTGTGACCTGCTGTTTTCTGCTGCGTCAAAATATGATTTGTCGCCACATAATGGTAATTGTAAAAGCCACTTTCTCACAAGCATGGAAATAGTAACTATCAGTCATGAAGGAGAACAACGCAGTTAACTGTGATATTGAGATTAATGAGCATTTTAGCCAGTTACCCATTAGCTGGTGAGATTGGACAGGAAGAGAGAGAGAGAGAGAGAGAGAGGGAGAGAGGGAGGGAGGTAGAGAGAAAGAGAAGAAGGGAAAGAAAGGGAGAGGGAGAGGGAGAGAGAGAGAAGAAGGGGAAGAGAGAGACTAAGGGAGTGAGGAAGAGAGAGAGAGAGAGAGAGAGAGGGAGGGAGGTAGAGAGAAAGAGAAGATGGGGAGAGAGAAGAAAGAAGGGAGTGAGAGAGAGAGAGAGAGAGAGAGACTCTTTCACAGAGAAGCAACCAACTAGTATCACAAATAACTATAATTAAGATGACTCCGCCCACACATGTTATCCTCTGTAGCAACTGTTGCTAGGTTGTACAAGCTTTACTGAGCGCCCATTCAGCCTAATGAGGAAGTGTGACACAAGGCTCAGCTGTCAACTTGCTGACATTTAGGGCAGGCTATTCATTTCAAAGGATATTTATTTTGTTTACATGTGAAAGGTCACTCTGTGACAATAGATTGGGTGTCATTTTATTGTTGTGTACTTGAGATATCGTTAACATGGTGGCAAATTTGTTGTCTATGCTCGTCTGCCTGGTTTTGATAAGCCACAGCAACACAGTCTGGCTCTGTCATGCAGCATTTCTAACTGTACTAGTGTTAAGAAGGGAATATGAAGTCCAACCTAAATTTATTTTTGCTGAAGTCATCTATCCTAGCCCCAGCTGCTATGAAACAATGCAATTGAGAGCAAAGCATAGATAGGTCAATTACAGACACGGCTTACCATTACAGCCAAACCAGGCCCAGAGAGACACATGGGGCAGAGAGAGTCTGTTTTCAAATGAAAAAGAGAATGAAGCACACCTGGAGGAGAAAGAAACAGAGAGAGAGTGGGAGACAAAGGGCTGCAGCTCAGGGGGAACATGCAGACGGAGTGATGTGGGAGATGGAAAAATGAAAAAATGACAGACTAGCGTTTGTCCTGCTTTAGTGGCCTGAGGCAGACTGGGTGTGTACAGCATACATTCTCAGTTGTTGTTTTTGTATTGATATTCTGTGACTTGAACTTGGTGTGGAACTTCTTGGACTCAAGGCAGCCTCGCTGAGTTCTGTTTCGTCTAGTCTCAATGTTGAGGCTTTTTACAAAATTTTTGTGACTCGTAGATGCATGATGAAGTTTGCAGATGCTGTCATGACAGACCTAATTAGGTGATTTTCATAGAAATGCTTATAAAAATGAGGAGGGTGTGTCTCCATGTTTCTTTGGACAAGACGTACATGTGCAGATGCAGCACAAATATCTTTATTTAAGACACTGTCTTTATTTGACCACAACATGCGTCAACAATGCAACTGAATTCATTGTTGAGGCTGAAGCTTATCTTACAGATTATGTGGTGCAGAGTTTAAAAAGGTCAGTGAAAAAGAGGGTATGCACTGACGTCACTTTCTACCAGAACACACAACCTTAGTCAGACTGAACAGCAAAACCTGCTGCAACCTGGCTGCCTTTAGCAGGAGAAGTGGTGAAATTGGGAGTAAAACAAAAAATGATCTGCTTAAAGTAAAGGCAGCTGAAATCTGCAGTGATTCTTACACCTTACTAAAACAAACAAACAAAAAAAGACAGTTGTCCATGGACACTGACATGGCTTTCCTGGCATTTATATTATATATATATTATAATATAATATAATATAATATTATAATATTATATTATACCTGATTTAAATGCAATTAAAATGCACAAAACAAAACCTAAATGCAGACAATCAAAATGTCAAGATTCCTGGAAACATGTCAATGTCCATGGATCAATGGTTCTTTGGTAAGTTGTAAGGATCACTGCTGAGATCACTGAAGATCCACTATCACTGCCACTCACCAAAAGTTAGTCTTTCTGCCACTCAGTGTGTATAACCTCTGCCTACTGTCACATGACATGCATATCCACAAAAGCGGAGCCATCAAGTATCTCAAGACAAAACAGAAAATAGAACTTTATTGACATGTAGAGGTTTTAATAACTTAAGTTCTTCCCCTGAAAAAGTCTACGGGGTGTTGTTTTACTCCTAGGTAAATAGTGATTGGGAATCAAGAGCATGAACGAAATGAGTAAATAGGAGCCACATCATAGCATGTGCGATACTAGTTCTCGAACGTATGCACTCCATCCCAAGAGTTTAAACAGTGTTGTTAAGGTGGGAAATGTTCATGCTTAAGACTTGTGTTCAAGGATATCTCTGTCTAACTGCTGCACCTGCTTACATTTTAAGTCTTTCAACAACATACTTTTTGAGACCCTAATGCAATGCTTGTTTTTTTTAAATTAAGTGGAGGGAAACCAATGCAAAAAAACCCAGCAAGTTGCTCAAACTTGAGCAAATGGAGCAGAAAGTAATCAACTGCACATCTGATATATCCACCAAATTTTAGGATGATCCTCCCATGTTGTGCATTGCCCTTCCTCAGATGAATATGCATGAGAGAAAGAAGCATATGGAATGACTTTGGTGCCAATAGGATGTGGATATGAATGTTTATACCTTGATTTGAATTTGTATATGAAGTTTTGAAGTTCACCTGGATAAAACTAAACTTCTGTTCCATAAATTCAATGAGTGTGCTATGTTTAAAGCTAATGTAGACAATTTTTAATGAACTAATATACATAACAAACATATGACACTTCCAGAAGACTGCAATGAGGATGACTGAATCTGTGCTTGTTTGATTTTCTTAAGTACTCTTGTGTAGAGTTTGATAAAAGTGAATTTGAAACACAACGTGTAGGAAAAGGTTGAATTTTAAATCATGGCATAATAATTCCCATTTAGAGTCCTGCTTGCACAAAAAACACTCAAAGTAAATGCACTTTATTATTTTTTTTGCACACCTTGACCTTGTGTGGGGCTCCTGCATTGGTTTTGTACACATGGGCAGATGTGCATCAGATTTCCTCCTGAACACATACTTTCTAGGCCTGTTTCTGTGTTTTTATCTGCAGCTTTTTACTCTTTTACCCTCTTTCTCCTTTTCATAGTCTTTCTTATTCTTATCTGCCTTACTCTCTCTCTCTCTCTCTCTCTCTCTCTCTCTCTCTCTCTCTCTCTCTCTCTCTCTCCCTCTCTCTCTCTCTCTCT
>JBBPDA010000013.1:9487632-9523145 GCA_037974385.1 Arnoldichthys spilopterus | reverse complement strand
TTTTGTTCTCTCTCTCTCTCTCTCTCTCTCTCTCTCTCTCTCTCTCTCTCTCTCTCTCTCTCCCTCTCTCTCTCTCTAACACTAACACACACACACACACACACACACACATCCACACACACACACACAGAGTGGTATTAAAGTTTTAACACTGAGGGGTGGGGAGTTATGCTATTGTGTAATCAGTGGGGAAGCTCATTTCTGAGGCTGCTAAATGAAATCTTTCTGTAGGTGTGTAAAAGACGCAGAAGCACAAGAACTGATTCCCTGCTAGAAGAAGGCGGCCCACCTACGCTCTCCGTTCACCAGCTCCCTCGCTCTCTCAGCCGCTTGCTCTCCCGCTATTGTTCATGAATCTGAATACAGGGGCAGATGCGCATGCAGTGGGTAAGGGCAGTGCTCTGGCCTGCGTTATTTTGCTCATTTCTGAGTAAACTTGAGGCTAAAGGCGAGGACGTATAGCATTGCAGCAGCTCCAGCACTAGATGTCCAGCAGATCTAATGGAAAAGAGGGAATGGCTTCAGTGTGAAATGATATATGTGAAGCAGTAGTCAATAACATAAAATACATTAGATTTGTAGGTTGAAAGAGCTTCAACTTTAGCCATTGTAGGTCTATAGACAAAGTAACATTGGATCAAAATTATTGATTGCTTCTGTAATAAATTACAACTCCATCCCAGATAAGACTAGTACTGCAACTTGAATAGGGCTAAAGAAACCATCATGTAGCTTTAGTGTTATACTCACATTTGTAATCCTTCAATGCATGGTACATACCTCTGGTTTCTAGCAACCACTCATAATGAACAATAACAAAAGTGCATATTGACTTATATCGTTAGTGAGTGTAGATTTTGTTACTATCAACATAAAATATTTGGTCAGTTTTTCATATTATGTGATGTTTACTTCAGAAAAATAGAGGTGGTGTTCGGAGGTGGCTAACAATTTTGATGTTTGAAACAGTGGCATTTTTGTTTCTGTCTAAAAATAAGGCAGTAAAGGAAGAGAAACAGAAACAGTCAGAAATTGAAAAAGAAACAGTGCCTTAGAAAGGAGACTGCATGAAAGAAAGAGGGCAAATGGAGAAAACCCATGGAGGAAAGCTGACATTTGTCTGTTTGATCCCTCCCTTCTTCTATCCTTTCCTCCCTACTTCCTATTCTCCTGGGGATGGGTTAAATAAATGGCGGCCCCTTGCTTTGTAATAGTTTACACTTGATCGAAGGTGATGTCAGCAGTCAGGGGCTGAGAGAGAGTTTGGCCAGATTACTGTGCCGAATGTGCCCCCCCCCCTCTCTAACCCCCTGTTTTATAGCCATGCTGAAAAAATACCCTCTTTTTTGGACACAAATTACTCCACCTCCGTGCTTCACACCCACCCACATAAGCCTGCCTGAATTTATGACACCTAGCTAGCACCTGACACACTAAATTTAATGTCCAGAGAGAGAGAGAGAGGGGGGGGGGGCAGCATTAAGACCCCCTGTGTGTATGTGTATCTGAATGTGACATTTTCTGTATTCAGGTTGTGGACAGGTTTCAAGTGATAGTTTTGGCAAAAAAAAATTTACATAAAAAAAAAAATTGGACAAATATTACAGTGTTTCATTTTCACAGCAAAGGGTAGTTCATCAGCCAAGACATGTTTGGACGTTTCCTTCTATTGGAGCTAAGAGGCTTAATTGTGTTTACCCGTTAGTGTCATGCAAACCTAAGACAACACATTTTTCTCCAATCTTAAATCATCTAAAATCTTGGATTATACTGGTTCTGGTTTCTAATTGCACTGTAGCAACCCCACTGTGCACATTTACTCTTTACAAGTGTGAAACAGAACAGCATTTTGGGCTGAAAATCATTGCAGCCGATAATGATTGGTCACACATAACAATTGGTCCACAGACGCATTAAATTCCATAATTTTTTTAGATATAATTTGGGTCTGTGGTTTGTGAATTGTTGATGCCATGTGTAGCCAGACATGCTTACAGACCTTTCTGTTGTATTAAACAGGTTGTAGTGTTTTCAAGTCCAATCTATAATCCAATCTGAGAAACTCTTGGGTGTTGCTCCACATCTTGATTTTTAGGATGAACACTGATTGCAAATCGTATGTCATAGGAACTGAAAATTGGTTCCACACCGCCAGTATTTTCACTGTTGATATGCTGCCGCTCAAGTTGTTTGAATGTGTCTGCATTGATCAGTACAAAAAAGAATGAGACAGAAATTAGTTTCACATTCAATAGCCTTTTTTTAACTTCTCTCCATTAACACCTGCTTCATGGAAAATGAAGGGAGCTAACAACTTTAAAAAAAAGGCTAATGATAATGAGAAATATATTAAAGTTTACACTTATACAGTTTGTCCACTTTTGAGCAGTTTTGAGATATTAAGCTTTAGAGTTTTTTAAAACTTTTTTGTTTCTAGATGTCTAACATTGGATACAGCTTTAAAACAACACTTCACATAATGTTAATAATTTTTCATTGAAAAAGAATATGTAATTAATTCAGTAACTCAGTTTTGACCAAAATTTCAGACAGAACCTTATAATTCCATGGGAATATTATTTTACAGGGTTACTGAAACGTTGCTTCATCAAAATTTGTATTTTTCTTTATCTGAGAAATGAAAGTGAGAGTATTTGAGAATTTTTTAGGCCTGTGGTCTTATAAACCATATAAGCAAGAGAATTTGAGACGATTTAGCAACTTAAAGCAGTTTGAGGCAAGATGCATTAACCTTAATCAAAATTACAGGATTGAACACCAAACACATTTTGGCTATATTTGGCTTAAAGGAAGAATTTTATCAGCGTAAGTTTTGACATCGCTATACATTTTTCCTAGTATTCTTAGTACCTGCTCATGTTCATTTTTTAACACAGTTGCACAGGCACTGGCATTTAAAACACTGTTTTTAACTCATGAACATTTCTTCAATGTAATGTACCTGCAGAAACTTGTGATAACTGAACTGTGTCTGTTCCTTTTTTCATTACTGTCTATCTCTCTCTCTCTCATGCAGACACACATGCACCCACAGCCACCCACACACACATTCACACACACAGCACACAAACTCAGCTTTATTCTGCTAACTGCATGGTAGCCAAAAAACTCCTGCGAGCAAATATTGGCTTATTGCCTTTTCCAATCCCAAATTCAAAGAGCAAATGGCCTTTAAGTTTCTGCCTATCAATTTGTGTGTAAGTGTCAAATGCAAGAGACTGTGCCAGAAAGGCTGGTGAACTGATGAGAGCGCAAGAAAGAAAGTGAGAAGGTAGAACAGACTGGTACAGTTCATAAGTTTTAAATGACTTTCTCTCTCCCTTTTTTGCAGGGAAATGAAAGAGTGTCTTCAGGCATGCTTCTGAGCTGGAGGAGAGGGGAATAAAAAAAAAAGCATGAAAAGGTAAAAGACTCACCGCAGCTGTATTTGCTTCTGTGCTGTTTGAAGGCCGACAAGTGATTTCAAAGTTTTTGGAAGTTTTTTTTTTTTGTCAAAAACTTTCCGGGTGACGCTGGGTTTAGGCATATAGCTCTGTAGACAGGATACAGCTGAGGGGGGGTATAACTTGGTGATGAGAACACTAGCATTGACAGAGCTGACATCGTTTCACAGCTCTACAAAATTGGTATGCAGCAAGTCAAATTCCATTTATAGGTACCTATCCATGTCCCACCCAAAAAAAAAGTGCACTTCCATAGCTACTGTTGTTAGGTTGGGCAAGCTTTATAGAACCCTTTAAACCTAAACCTAATGAGACATCACTGAATTGCTCTTGTCAAAATACAGACAGTTAATAATTTCAAATGATATTTATTTTTGTTTATTATATTAAACAATGTTACTCAGTTTTTGTTTCTGGCCTCTAAGTTTTACATTTCAACTGCCTATGTCTAAGGTCTATGTACAAACTGCTATATTTATCACTAACTTTGATTTTATGACCACAGCCCACAAAGTTTCATATTTATAGCGGCAAAACAGGCAAATTTTCATCTTTTTACTTGTGCTGTCAGAGAGAGAACAACACTGGCACTTTAAAGTGAATCGAGAATGACAAATACATTTCACTGTCCACCAGAGAAGCAAAGTTTTTGTGAACCAATAACTATTTTCTATTTATTTTAGGCATAGAAGATTAGGAAAACACAGGAACAAAAAAAATTGAACACTGTTACGTGGTGTTATTGATCAGATATAGGTTTTCTACCATGTCACTGAGCTCATCTCAGCATGGTGGCAAACCTGTCAACCTCTCAAACCTGTCTCATTTCAATTTGCTTAGTCTCACTTAGTAGTATGGCATTTTAAACTGAAAACTAAATGTTTTGTAGTGAAGCTTAACTCTGGTATTAATTCATTAGACTGAATGTGATTTTGTTCTGTAAAGCTTGTCCAACATAACGAGTGTAGCTAAAAAAGAACGCATTTTTGTGGGCAGAGAATGAATAGGTCAGTTCCAAAGTGGATTTGAGCTGTTTCCAGACATCCCTGAAGAACTCACGACTGATCTAGAGTGTGTATGTTGAGTAGGTGTATGGGAGGTCCAGCTGGATGCTCAAAACAGATGAACATTTATAGATATTTGCATGAGCCAGCTGGTATGAAAAATGTTGTAGGGTTAAGATAAGAAGAAGAGATTAACTTTTCTGCTTTAAGTTTTTTCTGTAACTTCATTTGTCTCAGACAATGGAGTCAAACTTGTTATAATTGTCTGTAAGATTGAGATCCTAAGGCTCCAACTTATATGGTCCAAACACAGGTGTTCCCAAACACAGGGGGTTCTAAAACTGGTCTTTACGGACTCCAGAAAGTCCTTAATCTCAGCAGCACACAGGGACAGAAGAAAACGTGGCTCATCTGCAAGTCCCGAGGACCACTTTTCTAACAGACTTGATCCAACAAATACCTTTATTTAGATCAAATTATAACAGCCGCATTATCGCTTGATTGGCTCAATGAGTCAGTTTAAGCCATCAGGTTTTTCTAATGGCTGACTGACCCCTGCACAACTGTAGCTAATTTTAGCACCAATCCCATCATCCTGACACAGCAGGGACCTCATAAGGACTTGGTTTCTTCTGAATTCAGTTCTTTTTATAATAAAATGCCTTGCCCTGTTATCCACTTACCTGTCCAAATAAAGCATGTTACCTTTCAGTGGAGTCATAATGGCATATCATTCTCTTAAACATAACAGGTGAGTTTGAATAGTGCAGACTTTGTGCAGGTTCTAGAATGTGTGAAATGTGAATGTGAGAAATGTGTGGCCTTCACATTTAACTCATCCAGTTGTGGAGAAGTGGGCAGCTATCAGCAAGGCCCAGGGAACAGTGTATCAGGACGGTACCTTGGTCAAGGGTACCTCAGTGGTACCTGGGACAGGACTTGAACCTTTGACCTCCTGATCACAAGGGAAAGTCCCTAACCACTAGGCCAACACTGCCCGTTTCTACATAATATATGAGGCATAGAAAACATTTATGGAAAATAGTGTGAAATTCCACACACCTGTATGAATTCTGCATTAGTTAAACACTGAGACGCAGAGAAATTTTTCTGCTTTGTTGAAGGGAATATTGAAGGGCACATGTTTCTTTCCTTTTCCTGCTTGAATTATATTAGGCTGGAGCATGTGAAATTTTCCCCTGAGGATTTTTGCTTTCAGATAAAGGAGAGGGAGTATGCTAGAGCAAGAACAAAAGTGAAATGGGATGCATACTATTCATATAATCTGTGAATTCTGTGTGTTGCAGCAGGGAAAGTAGCAACTTGTACACTTTTCCAGCCCTCCAGGAAATTTGAAACACCTGCAGTACATATGGGATGACTTGATGTTTTACTGTTTGCCTTAGCTCATTTAAACATCAAATAACCAAGCAACGATAAAGCACAAAATTTTACACTCTATAGAGATCAAATATAAATATGACTTTTTTGATATTGAGTGGAAGTTTAGAATCTGCAAAAGCATTATTTTCTTCAGTAGCATTGTATCCTCACTATCATTGCTTTTGTTTTGTTTCCAAAATTATCAATAGTTTAAATAAAACCAAATAAAGTCTTATGTTGGCAGGAAGTTTCACTGGAGAAATTCGGAAGTGCAAGGGTCAGAAAATCAATCAATAAACAGAAAAACAAAACGTGGGCAAATCCAACAACCAGTCTTAACAAAAACAAAGGCAGTAAAAGTGAAAAACAATAGGAAGAACTAACAAGGCACATTTGGAAACACCATTAGGCAAGAATGAACCAGAGACAAATGAACTTGACCGACAGTAGGTTTGGTTATACTAAGAGGGAAAAACTGGAATGTTCTAAAGAGATGCCAGGTCCTATTTTATGTACATTGTCAAAAGGCCTACACATTTAAATTATAAACCCCATTTCCAAAAAGGCAGGGACATGCATTTAATAATGCAATAAACACAAAAGTCTTTTACCTTTATTTATCTGACAAAAGTACAAAGAATTATTTCAGCAAGACAATACTAATCCTCATTCTACACACACTACAACAGCATGGCTTCATAGACACAAAGTGTGTGCTCGACTTGCCTGCCAGCAATCCAGGTCTGTCTCGTACTGAAAATGTATGGTGCTGTAAGGAAGGGCGCGCCGTAGCCCTGCCCCGCCCCTTAGCTGAACCGGAACTCGGGCTCAGCTGGGGGCAATTATCAAAGGGGATAAAGGTTCCCATGCATGTCCCTTCCTTCGTCGGTCTTTGTTTGTATGCTTGTGCGTCACTGTCCATATCTTGCGTTGTATGTGCTTTTATTTGTCTTGTGTCAATAAAAACACCTTTATCTACGTCCATCCTGCCTGTGTTTGCTGCCAGAACACCCTTGATTAGTGACAGGTGCATTGTATTGAAGAGGACAATTACACAAAGACCATTACGGACAACTGAAGTCTTATATCAAGTAAGAATAGAAGAAAATTCCACTTACACAACTGCAACAATTAGATTCCTCAGTTCCTAAAGGATTAAGAAGTGTAATTGCATGTAAAATGCATGTAAAGCAGTTAGTGGAAATGTTGGAAATCTTTTCTCTGTAATATTTTAAGATAAAAAATCAACTAATTAACAAATCACAGATTTTTCTTTTTAATTAAAACCTTTCCAGAAATGGGTTTTCTACAGCAGCAATATTCATATTCAACCAATATTCATTTAAAAGAGCTGTCATTTGCTAACAAAACATCACTAAGACATTTATCACCAGTGCTGATAACTCTGACTTAAGCATTACACAGCAGTCAATTATTGTTTTGTTTAACATCTTCAGTCTCCACACAACTTGGATTTTGGAATCTAGGGTGATAAACACTACAACCCAGACCACAATCCTACTGTAATCATGGATGTGGGTCTTATTTTCAGTGATCATATCAAATCTATAAGCAAATCAGCATCCTGGCATATCAAGAACATAAGGTTAAAGATTTTGTGTCAAAACAGGAACTTCTTGCCTTTATATCCTGCAGTGTCGACTATCGCACTGGTCTCCCCAAAAAGATCGTCAGACAGCTACAGTTTATCCAAAATTTTGCTGCTAGAATTCTAACAAAAACAAATAGAAGAGTTCAATACTCCAGTCCTTAGCTCCTTACACTGGCTTCCAATCAGATACAGAACTGTGTTCAAAATCTTACTCATCATTTATTAGTCAATCAGTGGTTTGAGTCCTAAAAATGTATCTGTAATGTTTGATGAATATCGGCCTGGAAGGTCTCTTAGATCAGTAGGAGCTGGTCAGCTAGTGGTGCCCAGGGCTGTAACCAAACAGGGTGAAATTGCATTTAGTCATTATCCTGCCCACTGCTGGAACCAGCTCCCCATGGAGATCAGATCTGCCCCAACAGTTTTAAAATGAATCTAAAACCCATCTTGTTTTTCTCAGCCTTCAGGTAAACAGAGGCTCTAATTTTATCTACTTAACTACATTTATCATGCACTTTTACCTCAATTTATTTTACATCTTACTTTTATTTCTTGTAATTTGTATTTATTTCTTAACCTATTGCAAACTGAATGACCTCTGTGTATGATAATGTGCTATATAAATGAACTTGCCTTGTCTTGCCACACTGGGAAAAATAATGCATTGAAAATTTGTGCATCATTTCCAAAGGATCAGCACTTCTTTTGTCATTATTTAATTTTGGAAATAACTGTATTAATGACGTATATATCTGAACAAAGTCAGATCAGGGCATTACTTTCTTTAGTCCGGTAAAAGTGCAATTGTGTAAAACTCAAAGTCTGCATTCTGAGCATGGCCCAGAGCCTGCACTTCATGGCTGGAACAAATACCTGCAGACACAGTGGTCCAGGATGGATTAGGCTATGGAGCAGGGCTGTAGGTTGTCCCCATTAGAGAGCACAGAGGGCTTTAAATGAGTCACTTTTCAACACTCCACTGCCTGTTTAAAGCCCCTCACACTCAAAGCCTCATTACTTCATTTCACTTAAACCCCTCCAAAACACACACATGCACACACACACGTGCACACACACACACACATACACACACATGCTTAAACATCTAAAATATATCTTGGGGTAATGAATCAGTGTTTTTAGTTATATTAGGTTACTACACATATCAGTTTTTGGTTTAAGGACAAAGGCCTATAGGCTCAGAAATGGAATAATAATAAGCACAACCAATATTTTCACATGTCCTTTCTTGTGTAATAACCCTAAAATAACATTTCCAAATAAACAACTACTGTAACATGGTTTATGATCAGTGGGGAGGATTTGGTGTTTCTCTGACCCCAAGTTAAGTTAAAGCTGAAACACCCAAAGACACTTAATTTTAATGCAATATACAATATTTACAATAATCAAGGTTCAGTTCACTGACTGCAGTGAGAACTCAACCACCCTGGTCTGCCTCAGCAAAAAACTTGATTATATTCTCCATGTTGGCCAGACATTTCTGACCAAAGTGCTGAGTTGTAAGAAGCACCTAGTATATATATATATATATATATATATATATATGTGTGTATATACAGAATACAGAGGTTGAGGTTTGTTTGCAAAAGTGCTGATTAGGTAGCTGAGGTCTTATATCAATTTAACATAAAAAATTTGAGAATATTTTTTTAGTCACTTTTTGGGCCCCATGTATTTGGGTGGTGATAAGAACAGAGTTCAACATCTAATACAAAAGCTAGTTCAAATCAGACCCATTACAGTTAGGGATGATTACGTTTCTGGTTTTTGGTTTTGTTCGTTTCTGGGTTTCATTTTCAGTCCTTAGGCTGGTTTGGAGCCCTAGGGGTAACTAAAGTTAGACTTCCAGCCAGTACATAGCTGACAAAGAACTGTCTCTGCCTCGGTTAGTGGAATTGTGGGATCTGTTTCTAGTGGTAAATGAGAGAGTGTTCACTGGCTACTGATACATGCAATTATGGCTAGATGGACGGCATGCTTCCATGTTGTTGTGATTGTGTGTGTGTGTGTGTGCGCGTGTGGTTGTCATTCAGTACCAGCAGGGAGTGATGAGTTTTATACATAGACTGAGAGAGAGAGAGTGGGAGAGAGAGAGAGAGAGAGAGTCAAAAAGAAAGAGAGAGAGAGCAGTCACCATGACTGCTTGTTAATACTGTCAGGGAGAGGGGGAACTACAGCACTTCAAAAAGTTTAGACACAGTGAGGGGGGGGGGCAGCAGAGAATGGAGAGATTCTCAGACACAGCGAGGCTAATACTTGTTTAAAGTTGCAGGCTTAGTGTATACGCTGTGAGATGGGAACGCTTCATCTATTGGCTCAATTAAAGGCAGATGTGGCTTCTGTTCATGGGCAAAAAAACACATGGCTAAGGAATGACACTGAATATGAAGTTACACAAACCAGTGCAGCAACAATCCCCTTTGGAATTTAAGAT
The DNA here is from genome assembly GCA_037974385.1 of Arnoldichthys spilopterus. Classification (NCBI taxonomy): domain Eukaryota; kingdom Metazoa; phylum Chordata; class Actinopteri; order Characiformes; family Lepidarchidae; genus Arnoldichthys; species Arnoldichthys spilopterus. The sequence goes on along the minus strand of JBBPDA010000013.1, from coordinate 9,513,224 downwards.
ACTGAAGCAAGGAGCAGGTACTGTTACTCCATCAAATGACATGTGGGGTTTGTTCTTTCTCTTTGTCATTCCTTTATTCTTCTCTCTTTTTTGACACCTCATATTCTTCTTTTCTCTACTTTCCTCTCCTCTTTGTTCTTCTCTCTCTTTCTCTTCATTCTTCTTCTCTCCCTTCCCCTCCTGTCCTCACTTTTCGCTTCATTCAAAAATGTATATTGAGACACCACCATATTGAATCAAATCTCTTCTCTTACGTTCTTTTTTCTCCCCTGTCTCTTTCCTCCTGTTCTCTCTCTTATTCTCCCACCTCCTTTTCTGATGGATGAGGCTGGTAATTGCAGCTCGATTTGAAGCTTGTATTGTTTCCGTTTTGGCCAATAGGAAAAGGAAATCATTTTGCTGCAAGATGGTAGCTGGGAGAAATGTTCAGGCCGTGCTTGCTCTAAAGGTGGGAGTTAATGATGAGAGCCCTCTCTGATTACACTTTAATAACGAAGAAGTGTCATAATTAAATTCTCATCAATCCCAGCTCCTCGGCATGCTAACGAACATCTGAGTCATTATGCAAATTAATAAGTCATATTCACGTAATAAATTTTGCACTGAATTAGGAAAACCTGTGCTACTTATTCTACATTCCTACAACAGTGGACATTTCTCCTGAGTGTGTCATCACACAAGTGTGTGTGGTTCTGTCTCTTGCATTGACCGATGATTTTACTCAGCCACTGAGAACCATCATCAGAGCTTTGTCTTGCAAGCTGCACCTCTGCACCTGAGCTGGAGGAACTAACAGCCAGTCAGGGGTACAGAGTCAAGCCTCCATTTAACCAAAGGCTAAAGGGCCCATTTTAAGCCCAAATTTCTTGTGCTTCACCTATGATGTGTATCTGGGATGAATCAGTTAGAACAATTTTTTTTCATGAGTATATTACAAATTTTCTGATCACTTACATGTAAAACAAGCTGTTTTTTTTTACTGTGCCTTTAAAGCTTATACATGTAAATGATTAGGTCTACACAGATGTCCAAAAGCAGTCCAGCCTGAAATGTATGAAATAAATAGTTATAGATGAAATGTCATGCAAAGGCATGGTCTAAATACTAATATTCACAATTATTAATAATCACCATATGCTTTTCACTGTTGCTCTGAGCTCATTTATCCCTGCCACTGAATCCTTTTGTTTGTAACATGCTCTCTTTTACTCGTTCATGCTTTACATCTCTGTAACTGGACTATATTCTGGTCTCACATGCGAAGGATGATCTCAGCAGATAGCTAATAGGCTACAGGCTACTCAAATGGAGTCACAAACACATATCAAATTCAGATATTTACAAAAGGAACTGTGTTAAATACACATAAAGAAAAATACTAAATATTGTGTGTGAAATGTCTCGTCTCATTGTGCCATGTTTCTTGCTTGTTTTGGTTCCCATGTGCTTCTGTCTTGTTTATTGTTCATGCCCGCCTTTGTTCACGCGCATGTCTCTGCCCTTGTCACCTGTTCCTTGTCTCTTGTCTCCTCCCTGTTCAGGTGTTAATTGTTTAGTGCTCCTATTTAGTCTCATGTGTTTGGTTTAGCCCTTGTCGGTTAGCTGCTCATTGTCCTGTTGTCTTAGACACTGTTAGTTCCTTGTAGTTTGTTTCCTGATCGATAGTTTTGTATGTACCTTAGTTTATGTTCAGTCTTAGAGTTCTTTTGTTTATTTTAAAAAATCTTCAGCAAATCTTATCACTTGCACTTACTTCCAACACAGCCCAAATCGTGACAATGTGTATGTACACATTTCTGTGTTCAACCCGGAATTGCCATGAGTTGAATATATTTGGTTCTCAGAATTTTGTTACAAACCTGCTCTCCCTGATATTAACAGCAGCTTTTTCCTTTCAAACCTACTCAGTGGTCCAAAGACTCATACAATGTGGGATTGTGATTAATGCAATAAGCTCTGTACTGCTTTTCCAGAGGTCTTAGATCCATTTTCATTATTGATTAATATTAAAGTAATAGTCATAACATCATAGGCACATCTGGAAAACTGGAGGTACTATTACTGTTGTGTGGTTCAGATATGTGCAGCTGGAGTGCATTTATAAGCTTATCTGTAAGTATAAGTGTTATTCATTTGGGGTATGCTGATCTTTTAAAAGATCCCCTTTGTGGGGAAGTGGAGTGGGCTGGGGTGTTTTCTTCTCAATATAATCAGACTGACAATTATAACCTATTCACTAAAACTCCCCCAATCACACAATGGTATCTTTAAGACATATGTTCTTTCTGAACATCATTAGACAGCTCAACATACATGAAGAACAATAACTGCTAACTCTGTTATGTCAGCTAACATTGCATGATGAGGGGGCATCCAGCCTACCCAGAGAGAACATTGCTGATCATGGTTTCTTGGACTTTTTATAGATTTTTTTTATTGTATCGTCTTTTAAAAAGGCCTAAATGTTCTGTTGGACTCTGATATTAACTCTTTCATAAGAGGATACACGGCCTTGCCGTATCCATGTGTGTTTTTGTGATCGAAGTGGTTCACCTTGTCTTGCAATTTTATTGATGTATGTTTTGACAGTCCAGTAACATCCCATTTTTCTCCAACAGCACAGTCTTGTCAATATTTGAGCCTTTGATGTTTGCACTTTCTGTTATATGGGGATATGAATTCAGCAATGAGATATTCAGCTACAAAATCATGGTCATCCTTTATAAAGAACCATCATAAAGAATTCTCTTCATTTTCTACAAATCCTATTTCCCAGTGTGCCAGACTGGGACATTTGGTCAAATCCAATAAAAACAAACATCTGATATTTGTAAATTCTCTTGTACCTTTATTTAACTGATAAAAGTATGCTGCAAAGAAGTGCATTTGAATGGTTCAGCTGACCAATCTGATGGTATTTTGTAAATATTAAGACACATATAATAAAATAAGAGTGATATGTTTATAGAATATTCAAGATACAACAGGTGAGGGTATCAGTATTAGTTTTAAAAGGAGCAGCCATCAAAAGCTCAGTCTTTGCAAGCAAAAATGCATCATGGGTCATCAATTTATGTCAAACTTTGTGAGAGAACTGTCACTTATTTCAAAAAGAACATTCCTCAATGCAAGATTGCAAAGAATGTAGGCCCTTCACAATCTAGAGTACATAATATTGTGATTCAAGGAATTGAGAAATACCGTATCAGTCTATGAAGGGCAAGGCCAGAAAACACTCTTGCATGTGCTTTGAGCCCTCAGAAGACATAGCATGAGAAAACATCATGCTACTGTAATAAATATAGCAACACAGACATGGAAATACTTTGGAAACCTGTTGTCACTTGAAGCAGTCTGCTGCTGCATTAAGAAAAGCAATCGACAATACAGCAAAGACAACACAATTCTCTAAGCTCATCTGTCATGTGATCAGATTTCCTGAGTTCTCATTGCCAAAAATGAACTGGGCCATGTAGACTTTGTAGACACATAGTATGTGCTTTACTGGCTTGCTGACTGTCCAGATATGTCTCTGAAAATGTACGGCACATCATGAAGAGGAGAATCAGATAATGGGAACCATGGACTGTTGAGCGTCTAAAACTCCACTCGGAAAACTATGACAAGTAGTATCCTTGGGTCCTAAGACAGTAGCCTAATTAAAAGGAAAGGTGATGTAATACAGTGGTAAAATACAGTGCTAAATGTCCCAACTTTTTGGAGTGTGTTTCAGGCATCAGATTCTATTTGTCCATCCATCCATCCATTTTCTAAACCACTTCTTCCGTTTCCGGGTCAGGGGGAAGCTGACTGCAGCCTAAGGCGGGGTACACCCTGGACAGGAGGCCAACCCATTGCAGGGCAACACATAGACAGACAACCATTCATTCACACCTATGGGCAAGTTATAGATAGATAGATAGATAGATAGATAGATGGAGAGATGGATAGATGGACAGATAGATAGATACTTTATTGATCCAGAGGGAATTTGTTTGTACCAGTAGCCACAGTATACATAAAAAAGTAAACAGTGTAACAAAGTAAACCCACATAATACAAAAACAATATAAATAACTATACTATACAGAAACATACACAAAATACAAATAACTATACTATACAGAATATAGAAAATGATATAACTAAGCTATACAACTATAAGCTATAAAACCTTAATAAATACATTACGTAAATATTCCTAAAGTTCACAAAGGGTGTAGGTGGAATATGTGTATAAGCAGATATACAGGTTCACAGTAGTAATGGTAATAGTGCAGGTGCAATATGTGCATAAGCAGATATACAGATTCTCAGTATTGATGGAAATAGTGCAGGTGATAGTAATAATAAAGTGACTTGTGGTGCAGTTGTGTAAGATAAGGTGACCTGAGAAGATGTAGTGCAAAACTGAGTGTAATGTAGGCAAGTTAAGTTTGAGCCCCTGAGGTCATCGTGGAGATGAGAAGCATCATCAGGCCCTAAGTTCCTCTCTACCTCGCCCCTTATGGGAGGAGTTAAAGAGTTGAATTGCTCTGGGGACAAATGATCTTCTGAATCTGTCAAAAGTATCCACTCAACCTACTGCAAGCCTTTGGACAGTGGGATGAAACCGGAGCAAACCCACGGAGAGCTTGCAAACTCCGCATAGAAAGGCACCTGTGGCTGACCCGGGGATCAAACCCAGGACCTTCTTGTCGACCTGTGAGGCGACATTGTTAACCACTGCAGCACCTTGCCGCCCTGCATCAAATTCTAACTTTGTAAAAAATAAAAAAGGTTCAAGAGAATGAGCAAATCACAAATACACTAATTTCTTGCTCTTTTCTTTACTTTCCAGGCTGTACTTCTGAATAATCAAGGCATCAGTGAAGGTCTCTGAGCTAGCCAAATGATTTCTGCTCATTGAAAGGTGGTGGGAGGTGAAACATGATATTGTAGGAAATATTGTTTTTCTCTGCTGCTGCACAATGACGCTGCTGCACAGCAACTCAGAAGGTGTTTAAGAGCTGAGCAAAAGTCATTATAGTTTTATCAAAGAAGGCAAACAATAATTTTATCTTTAATATATGATGGTATTATGATTTATGCTAAATATGACCAGGTTCATGAACTAACAATGTAAATTATGTCCATTTTCATTTCAGGTTGACTTTAACATTACCCTTCCCAGATGTCTTTTCAGAAGAAAAAAATGTGATTTTGCACAACTCTGTATAATTTTTGCTTGGCTGAACTATAAAGGCTTATTCAAAGAAGTGTCCTGCCTTGCCCCTTTTAACCTCTTTCCTCCACTCTTTTAAAACCTACTAAGTCTGTATTTATGCAGCTCAGTGCTTATGCTGCCAATGTAGTCTTTTGCTCAGCTTAACATTAACAGAAAGCCCATCAGGGAGTGGGGCCTGGGAGGAAAAACAGGGCTAAAATTGTTGTTTTTCATCTTGAGTACTATTTTACTCCAGAGACAATGTATATAATGTAAATTTACAGATTAATAGCGGTCCTCACTTTAGAGAGGAAGGCAAGAATAGTCTGGAGTATTTTTATTTTTATTAGATGGACCTGACTTAAATCTCAGTCAGTTTGTTAGTCAGTCACTTACTCAGTTGTGTTTAGCAAGCTGTTGCAGGCTGAAGATTTCTCTATTAGTTGGTGTGTGTAGGGGCCTGTTAGCACTTAAAATGTTCTTGTCTGCCTCTCTTAAAACATGGTAGTTGCATGAACAAGCATGATATCATGGATGCATGTGTAATAGATGTCGCTTTAATATAAAGTTAATTGCTTAATGCTACACTACCCTTCGTAATGCAGGATGCATTTGATTATGCTTCGATTACAGTGTGACAACAGCTTCTTGCTAATATGGGAAACATTCAGTCAGTTGGTTTAACCAAACTTTAGTGAGGCTGTGGGAAGGTGTTCATTGAATAGTGATGTTTCACACCAGTAGTTCCACACGTATCCCGTTTTAAAATATGTTTTTTATACAGTTGGAGTGATTCAGGCAATTTGCAGATATGGCATAATTTTCCTCACAGAATGCAAAGCATCTTCATGTTTCTACTGAATGTGCTCACCTCATGTGTCCCTTTCTCATGTAAAGTTGTGGGCAGTGGTGGCCTAGTGGTTAGGACACTGCCTTTGGGACCTGAAGGTCGCAGGTTTGAGTCCTGGCCCAGGCACTACTGAGGTTCCCTTGAGCAAGGTACCGTCCCACTACACTGCTCCCCGGGTGCTGTTAGTAGCTGCCCGCTGCTCCACGTGTTCACGTGTGATGGTTTAAATGCAGAGGTCACATTCGTTGTGGTGCTTGAGTGTGCTCACAAAGAGTCACTTTCCCTTTGTTCTTCTGCTCTGCACCCTCCACAAAGCCTTTTGACCTCTTAAAAGTCCCACTAAAAGGTCAGATTTCCATTCTTCACTCTTTTAGGTGAACATTGTTGCTGTCAAGTGAAAACCTTCACTTTCTCTTTTTCTTTACACTTCTTGAAATACCATTTCACGACAAATAGATCAGTAGAAATTTGACAAAATTATATTGAATAAAACACTTTATTTGAATAATTTAAGAATGTGTTCTCATGTAAAGTTGTAAACCTTTTCAGTGATATGAACAATGCAATTTCTATTAATTTCAGCGATCAATAACTAATAATAAACCTGCAGTTTAAGGGGGTTAATCCCCATTTCTTGCTGAAAGGAAGAACGGATGAGCCCTGTGCCTTCAAGTCCCCTGTGAATCCTAACAGAGTGTTGGCGTAAGGGAGAGGCCAACACAGGGAGAGCCCCCCAGGGCTCCGGCCCATAGAGATGCACTCCAATTTCTTTTCCTTTTGATGATCGGCAGATGTTAGTGGCACTATCAGCTGCCGCAGGCTAAGCCGTCTCAGCTGTCTCCCAGCAGTATCGCAAACACTATAGCTGTCATATCTGTATAAGTCTGATATATGCCACTTTTACCCACAATCACTCTGCAACCCCATCCTTCTTTTGTGGTTGTTGAAAAAGTGCAGAATTGCGACTTTTTGAATGGTTAGATAGTCACATTGCTGCCTCCCACTCCACCCCCCCCCCCGTCACGCTTTCTCTTATGTTTCCTCCTATCTCTGTCTCTGTGTCTTCCTCCGTTCCCTATCGTTGCTATCTTTCTGTGTTGAATTGATCAAAAAGCCTCAGCATAACTTCCAATGTTCTCTTGATTGGATCCAATGCAACTCTAATCTTTTTCCCCTCTCTTTCACCCCTACTTTTTCTCTGCACCTGCCATAAATTGCTGCCTCCTGTTCTCTGTTATTGCCTCCCTCTTTCTATTTTACAGCCACTTCACTTTCGTGTCACTTCTTTGCTTTTCTACCCCTCGCTCTCATCTTTTCATCATTTTTATTCCAAAAAGGTACCCGAAGAGATTGAAATAGTTTGGAATAATCAATTGAGATATGAATATTGAATAGCTGAGAGAAGAAAACAGTGTCTTCATATTAACTTTGCATGAACAAATAAAGGAGAGTTGAATGTATTTTAGTTTTCTACTCAATGACACGAAAACTTAAATAAGCGTACTTTGAAAAGAACCAGTCCAAGCTTCACCCACAAATGTGTCCTTTCATAGCTTTGGTAGTTGCAAAATTTCTGTAGAGGCCTGGCAAAATAAAATATTCTATTTAACATATTGAAAAATTGCAGAATTTTTGTCCAAATATGTCAGTTAATTATATCAGATCATCCACACTCAAAAAAGTTGGGACAAACTTCAAGTGTCATGTCATTATCAGTCAGTTCAAAAAGAACATTTGTCAACACAAGATTACAATGAATTAAGGTCTTTTATCATATACAGTACATACTTTTGAGAAAAGATACGGGAAATGCTACTTTGATAAATATCATCATATGGGCTCATGAGGACTTAACACAGGGCACCACTGCATCAAGAAATGCAACCTGAAACTCTATTACACAAAGCCAAACCTCAAATCTTTGCAGAAACAGCTCGAGTTCTCTGGACCTGAGCTCATCTTAGATGGACTGAAAGACAGAAACACATGCTGTGGTCAGATGAGACCACCTTTTGGTTTGATTTTAGGAGAAATGGATTTCGAGCTCTTTGTGCCAAAGACGAAAATCACCATCCAGGCTGTTATCAGGGAAATGTGCAAAAGCCAACATTTGTCTTGGTATAGGTGGGTATTGGTGCATACGACATACGTGTGAAAGTCCCATTGACACAAACTGACAAGGCATATTTTGGAATTTGCAGAGAAATATTCTGCCATCAGTTCAGTGTCTTTCCTTTGAAAGTCTATAGTGGTTTCAGCAAGACAATGCCAGGCCTCATTATGCATGCATAACAATCTCTGAAAAAGTAACATTATAGAAGAAGGTAAAAATTTTGTTATTATGAGTTAATTTAAAGAAGAATTTATTTAAAGTAATTTTTTTCATTTCTACTGGTTGATTCATCCTGACACAGTATAAGGGAAGCAGTACAGAATGGAAGACAGAGCAGTCCAACAGAAGACTTGTCAAAGTAACATTCTATATCTACCGAGTTCTTAAAAGTCACAGCAGGCAGCCCATCTTCATGCTGCTTAACTTTTATCTCTCAAGACCCCACTTAGCCTTCCAAAATATCAACGGCCTACACACTCAGGGGCCAAAAAATGAAAGAACAAACAAAATCAATGGTCATTCCCTTGTTTCTGACCACATGTGGTTCACACCCAGTGTCCATGTACATGCTCCTTGACACGAACCAATGAGCTCTGACTCTAACAGGCCAAGCGAAGTCTGTATAACGCAGACCACCCTGTGGTGTTGGCTGTGGGCTGCAGATTTCAATATGGCTGAAAGGAATTCAACCACTGCAGGGTAGCATTGTTCAGTAACCCTGAGTTCCAGTTCTACTGTTTTAATGAAGTCAAAGTAAGTGTGAGGCATGAGATTTGGACGCAGAGGCAAACTTTTGTGGTTTCATTTTGTGCCGTTTTGCAAAACTTAATAAGGCAAAACAGAACATTTGATTATGCCACCCTTAGTTTAGTGAGCAGGACCAGATCTCTTGGAGCGTGCGGGATCACAAAGTAAAACAACATCAAATCAGCAGCTGATTTCAGTATAATATCGCTCCCAACATCAGGAGAAGCATTTGGGCGCTCACGCAGGAATAAAAGCAATATTTTCTATAATAACACTTTTGCAAATGCAAACAAATCCTCATTATGCAAAAGAGGGTGGCAGAACCAGTGGTTGCCATGGCAACGCTCATTTACCATACAAGCTCGTCTTTGTGCTGTACAGTAAATATGGTGCTGTAATTTCCCATGCATATGATAATGTGCGCTGCCAGCGGGAGGCTCATTTGTTTTGGGTTTATGCTCTGTTACACACATGATCACTCACCGTGCTCTGTGTGATCTGTGTTTTTTATCAGAAATCACTGGCAATTATGAATGGAGAAAAGTGAAAGACGGGGGCAGTGGGTTCAGTAAGAGAGAGATGAGGTAAAGAGAAGAAAATGATTCAGAGAGGATGTTAGGGGGACAGAATGAGCGAGAGAAGTGGTTGAGAGAGAGAGAGAGAGAGAGAGAGGTGGAATGAATCTGGATGATGGCAGATGAGGAGACTGAGGAAGAGAGAGGTAAAAGAGAAGAGGAAGCAATACAACACTTATACAGAGGTAAGCAGAAAGATAACAAGAGAGAGACATCAAGGAAGAGTGGGTGAGGGAGAGTGGAAGAGAGAAAGAGAGAATAAAGGAGAGACAGAAAGAGAGATAGATAGTGAGAGAGGGACAGATCAAGACAGAGAAAAGAGATAAAGACAGAGAGGACGAAAGAGAAGGACAGAGAGAGGAAGGGAGGGAGAAACAGAGTGAGAGTGTATGTGTAATCAGCTCATGGATAAGGTTTCTCTAGAGTGAGAGAGGATTTGGGTCATTTAGAAGAATAAGGCTGAATCAGCGGCACTCACACTTGCACAGATACCACACTGGACTTAATCTACTGGGGGGAGAGAGAGGGAAGGAGAAACAAGGATGAACAGCAAAGGGAGGAGGGGTCAGAGGGTGATAAAGCAATGGTAAAAGGAGAATGAGGAGATGGAGCAAAGGAGAAAGACAGGGTAAAGTAAACGTGGAAATCATCCACATTCATTCTGTTCATATCTTCATTGTAAACTCACACACACACACACACACACACACACAAAACCAGTCTTATTCTCATGTGTTGTTGGTGAAGGGAAATGTAAAGAAGCCAGAGAAGAGGGGGTTGTAGCCTTAGAAAACAGCAGGAGGCTCATATATCATTTAGATATTATGTGCATATTTATGAATAAATGCATTTTTTTTTACGGAAGCATCTTTAATTAGGGGCAAATGGAGATTAATATTATGGCGGAAGGAGGGGGTGCAGTGAGAACATTCATACAGGAAGGAATAGGAGGTTGTGTGTAGGGGTGAGTGAGTGGATGTGTGTTGAGGTAGTAAAAGAGAAACAAAAATGTTGCATTAGAAATTTCTGCATTAATCTTTAAGTGGCCAGTAAAGGTCAGCACAATACACATCATAAAGCGAAGGAGTAGTTGCTGCTGCATCAGTTTATATGAGGCGAGATAGCCTATTCAGCAGCAAGTTGTCATATCTCCTCCTGACCAGGAGGTGTCAGTGTAGCACTGTGGTAGAGGCTCTAGACCAGTCCTGCAAAATCTGTACACAAACCAATGGCTCTTACTGAAGGTTGTGAAAAGCCCATACCTGTGTGTACATTAGATGAATGTGTTTATGTCCAGGTTTTTTAGCAAAGAGACGCCTACTGCAGAACTAGCTATAAGTTTTATGTACACGTGGTAAAAAAGAGATGTACATGTGTTTTATAGGAACTACTGCACCAGCAGATTAAGTACCACATTCAAATCTACACACATGCACTCAGTACAAACACATTGACACCTGTGAATATGATTGTATGTAGAAAATGCCTCACAGAATTGAAGGTAGACAAAAGCTCTGCTATTGCATTCAGCTGACCAGGAGCATAGACTGGGGCTGCATCTCCAGTGTAGCATTTCAGGGGTTATCATAATCAGCTAAAAGTCAAAGCTGTCTACTGGGAATAGCGGTTACCCCTTCTTCTGCTGTGCTTGACTTTTTGTCTGAATAATCTTGTTTCATGGGATACGGGCCTGGAAGGCAATGGCATTTTACAACTCAGCAACCTAGAGTGCTAACCAAATAAGAATACATTATTCAAAACGAACAGGTAATGCATTATGAAAAGATACAAACAGGAGGTGCACTAGTTATTTTCTGGTCAGCTAGAAAGAAAATAAGCTACTGTTTTTTGTTTTGTGTGGTCTGTGTTATGACACAGACGATAACACAAGACCTTCTAACTAGACATAAACACAGCTTTATTTTTTTTTCATTATTAAATAAGTCAATATTTCTATATGGAGCAAACTTCTGTTCATCTGTAGCAGACACACACACCCTCCTCTCTGGGTGTTCCGGGAGTCTCCTGCATACTGGTATTGCTTCCTGACACCCACAAATTTCACACAATATCTTAGAAATCGATTTATGGATGTTAGGCAGACAGAATGAGCGAGAGAAGTGGATGAGAAAGAGAGACAGACAGACAGAGACAGGGAGAGAACATCTAGATTCAGTCTCTTCATGCTAAGTAGACTTATCAGTTTTCTCTGTGGACCTTACAGTCGCCCTCTCTTCTTCCTGGTCAATCAGTTAATTTGGCGCTGCTGCACTTTTTGCAACAGTGACTTTTCTGGAGGCTTCTGTAGGTTTAAAGACATGTTTAGGGAAATTTAACAAGTAGCAGTTATTGATTAGCAGAGATAAAATTATTTAAACTAGCTGTCTGGCTGCTAAGGAACTTCTTTACTGATGTGCTGCATGATGAGGCCAAACCTAAGGTAGGCTTGCTTAAAGAATAGAATAGAAAAAAAAAAACATCTTAATGTCACATTTTCTGCATATAACCAACTTGATTCACAGATTAGATAAAACCTAACAAAGTATAACATAAGTCACAGGGGCAGTGAAAACCTAGTGGTTAAGGATCCATGTAATTGGAGGGTTGCACGTTGAAGTCCCAGCACAGGTACCACTGAGGTACACTTGAGTAAGGCACCATCCAGCTACACTGCTCCCTGGACACCACCGAAAGCTGTCTGCTGATCCATGTGTGGATGAGTTAAATGCAGAGGTCACATTTGGTTGTGGTGCACACTGGGTGATGGGGTGTGTTCATAATGAAAAATGGTTACTGCTACTTCACTTTATACCAAGGATTATATGATCAAATACATACTTGCTCTTTCAAAATCAAAGGTCCTTTAGCCATACACACTTGGAGATCAACATGATGGTGGTAAGGGGGATTTGTCTGTGTGGGGGAGTTTGATGGTTGCGGTGTTCTTGTGCTGCCTCCCTTAAATGAGTTTTGTCTGTAGACATGTGATTTTTTTTCTTGCAACAGCCATATCAATGACTGTCTTCTGCTGTGTGTCAGTGGGATGCAAATTGTGGGGAATTAGAAGATAGAAAATTTAAAACTAAAATAATTGTAGCTATCAAACTGAACATTTCTTGTAGATTACCCAACACTCCACACACAAGAGATTGAAACTATTAGGCTTTGTGATTGTGTGGCAGCCAGTTGCACGGAAAATGTGTGGATAGAAAGAAAGAAAGAATTCTACTAAATGTCCTACAGTCAGGAACCAAAGAAGTAGTTGAATATTACAATAACACAGTGATCCAAAGTACACATAAAGATCAACCTGGATGTATTGTAAGCAACAAAAGATTAAAGTACTGAAGACCTAATACTGAATGTTTTGAAAGCCTATGATTAAGTCTCAGTTGTGCTGTGCACCCAAGATAACCTGAATATTTCTGAAATACAAGTGTTTGACAATGAAACAAAGTCTATCAAAAAGAAAGAAAATTTCTGGAAGTTGTGATTTCAGTCAAAGGTTAACTTACTTAAGTAGTGACTGGAAGGGTATTCCATACACATGCTACATTTTGCTTTATTTCAGCAAATTCTACACACTATGCTTCTCATTAAGGTGTTTCACAATTTTGTCTGTGTTGCATGTAAATGCATATCCAGTATCTCAAAAAATCTGTGGGTCTTTATGTACAGATTGTACAGTTGCTCTTGAAAGAGGTATGTAAAATGTAATATAGGAATTCCCTGGATTTTTGCACCTTATGCTCACTAGCACACAAGTTAACACCCTCAAAGCTACACATGAATTCAGTGGAAAAAAACTCTGTTATTTCATTCTGCTATCCCAAAAAGCTATGCTATTTCATTCTGCCACAGCTGACCAGGAACATGGACTGGGGCTGCCTCTCCAGTGTAGCATTTCAGAGGTTAGCATAATAAGCTAAAAGTCAAGGCTGCCTACTGGGAATAGCTGTTACCTCTTCTTCTGCTGCGCTTGACTTTTTGCCTGTGGAGTTTTGTTTCAAGGGATATGGACCTGGAAGGCAGTGGCACTTTAAAATATGGACTTTTTCTTTTGTTAAAACATACCTTATGCAGCTCAGCAACCTAGAGCATTAATCAAATAAGCATATAATATTCAGAACATCCAGATAAACTGATACAAACAGGGGTTCACTATTCATTTTTTCATCAGCAAGAAAGAATGTGCATCTTTTAGGCTTTTATTCCCCTTAGACCTGTGTTACAGTATGGAATAGATGACATGATCTCTGGCTAAGTAGATGTAATCATAGTTTTATTAATCTCTAAAAATAATTTCATATTTCTATAATAAAAGGGCTAAAATTCAAAAAGCCTAGTCGTCTTCATCTCCTGCTGAATCTGTGTTGCAGCAAATGACACAAGATGGAAAATGTGGGGATAGAGGGAAGAAAAAACACCATGAATAAGACCTCAAAGCTAAAGTACCACAGCCAATTAAGGAACTGAAGAAGAAAAGAAGTTGGATATTACAATGATCCAAACATCCATCCATCCATTTTCAAAAACGCTTCTTCCGTTTTCGGGTTGTGGGGAAGCTGGAGCCAATCCCAGCTGACTGTGGGCCTGAGGCGGGGTACACCCAGGACAGGAGTGATCCAAACATATTTTAAATTATATATATTTTTATAGAACTATTTTAAGAAATTTGTTTTTTAAAATGTTCTAGTATTAAAGCTCTTGTGTTTGGTTGGATGTCTATCTGGTTTTTGTTGTCATCACCTTTGTTGTGTCCATACTATGTTTTGGTCTTGTAAGTTCTCTCCAGTTTGGAGTTCATGTTTCCATGCCTATTTTTTTCCTTCTTAGTATTTGAATGCTACCTCGCATCTGGTTGTCCCATAACTGCACTGGTCACTGTTGCACTGTCTTTGTTCATACCTGTCTGTCTTTGCACATCTTTGCACACAATGCATTTTATGTTGTTAGTTGTGTAGTGTTTGTGGTCCTGTGTTTCATGTAGCACCATGGTCCTGGAGGAACGTTGTTTCGTTTCACTGTGTACTGTGTGAACTGTATATGGTTGAAATGACAATAAAAGCCTACTTGACTTGACTTGTTTTTTTTTGTGTGGAAAAAAACAACCAAATTTATTGGAAATAATTGTTTTACACTGCTTACACTTACCTACTTCATGTAAAACACAAACCTGACCTTAATGTTATTGAAAATATATGATTAGAGCATAAACATTTTGTACATGCAAGACAATCTAAACCTTTTTCTGAACTATAAGTGTTCTGCAAAGAAAATCCTAAAGCAAAAAGAAAAGACTGTTAACTGGTACCAAGAAATATTTGGAGAATATATTTCAGCCAAAGCAGAGTCTTTCAAAGCAGTGAAGGAAAAGATCACCAAACTTCAACACATGCTGTGTTCTACACATTTACAGTTGTTACATGTCAAGTGTGTTGATCATCATTTGCTTCAAAGAGTTGAAACTTTAACATAAGTTTAAGTACCACCCAAACACTGAAGTAATGGAAATATCACATCTGTTAGATAATGCGTGAATACAGTAAAGCTTATTTTTTTATTACTTCTCAGTGCCCTTTTTGCTCTTACTCACTCTCTCTGCAGTCTAGTATTACTCATTCCCCTTAATGCCTTTTTCTCTACGTTCTTAAAATGGGTTCTGTAGGGTTCAATGGTTCTGTAGTAAAGGGACTTGCTATATATAGGACCACAACAAGCCAAAGAGCCATTTCAATGTTTATGTGATTCTTTGGTCTGGAGAAACTAAAGAACTTTTAAAATGATTCTATGTAATACCAGAAATGTGCCAGTATTTTTACACATCAAAGAACCTTTTTGGGACTACTGTATATAGAACCTTTTCACTAAGAACATACACATTTTTACTACTCCAGTCCTTCATTCTCTTTTCACTCCTCAGTTTTTTCTCCCTCTATCTCAGTCTCTCTGAATGACAGGACATTTATACACAGAAGCCCATCATATGATGCCATCATTTGTTTTTGAAACTAATGTCTTGACATGACAGAACTAAATTTTTTCCCAGACCAGCATAGCTCTCTGGTCAATCTTAACCCCTTAAGTTTCCAGAGGTAGGTTT
Organism: Arnoldichthys spilopterus; assembly: GCA_037974385.1. NCBI lineage: Eukaryota > Metazoa > Chordata > Actinopteri > Characiformes > Lepidarchidae > Arnoldichthys > Arnoldichthys spilopterus. The sequence goes on along the minus strand of JBBPDA010000013.1, from coordinate 9,497,630 downwards.
GCTAATAATCCAAAGGAAAACTAATCACTGAATGAGTTGCTCTTAAACAGGAATGAAGAAAAGGAGACTGAAACGAAGATGTTACATAAATATTTGCAATATGAATAACATCCATCAACCTTTCTATCTCTATTATTGCATTTCTGCACATTTTTGCTATTTATATCTGCATTTTAAAACTAGTACCATTTCAAATAATGGATGAGAACTTTATTAAGAGTTTGAAGGATACAAATGCACAAGATTGTACCTGACTATTTGGATAATTTAGTGATTTATCATTTTATGTGTATGTGATACATTCTACTAGGTTACCTACAACATGAATTACATATTTTGTTAAAATAATATCTCCTTATATATCTCTACTGAAATGCTGCTGTTTCTTGTGCCCTGGCATTCTCTGCAGTTCTGTAACATGTTCAGTCCAAAACTTAACAAGAAGAGAATGACACCACTCTTAAATATATTCAGTTATTAAATGCATAGATAAATACATACTCTTTATAAATTGTTACCTGAATAGACATTCTGAAAATCAACATTTTAAAAATATTTACCTTTTATTAATAATCTGAATTTTAAGTATATATCCAGCACCAACAATGCGTTATTAGCTGAAGCCCAGCTGCTTGCCTTGTGTGCCCTATGTTGCTACAGAAGACATAGCCTCTGGTTCAAATGCAGCTTTAAAAAGAATCACATAGAGGTCAAGATTGTAATGAACTAGAGACTCATTTGAATATGAGGAGGACCACCACAGGAGTAAGTCTTTAGTTTTAGCTTTCCCATCATTAGAGGCAAGTGGTCCCAGGATAAGCATTACTACGGCCATTTTTAAATGATTCTTCAAACTTTTGCCCTTATTACTGCATTTTATTGTTTTTTCTTTAACTGAATATTTTTGTCTGGTGTCTCATAATGTTCCCACACATATGATTTCAAGCTTTTTGCTTCTTTAGCTTCATTGGCTGCATGGTAAGCAGTGTAGCTTGCTGCATTTTAATGTGATTAGGCTTTTTGTTTTGACTGTTAACAATCAGCAGAGACATGTTCTTCTCCCTGTTTGCCATCTGTGATAATGTAAGCCAAAAACATTCAGGAAGGCCCAAAAGAGGTAGCTTTGAACATTTGAATAGACATTGTCTACTGCTGAATGTATATTTGTTCCCTTGGCTTTGAGGAAAATGTTAATATTGAATTGTATTTTGACAGCCCTGCATCACTGTAGTTTTTATCAAATGTAATCCTGTTCATGTTTAAAAGTTGCTCACTCTTCCATGTTAGTGCTAGGTAAACCATACAGCTCTTCTGTACAGTCTTGGCAGGGGGGCTGCAGGAGACCAGCTGAGTTAAACGCCCCCCTTCTGACTACAAACTGCACCCCCCCCCACCCACCCACCCACCCACACACTTTATTCCCAAAGCTATGTGCTGTAAAGTAGAACTACTACTTTTTTTCAATACATTAAACATTGATATATCCGGCTTGCAGTGACTGCAGGAGAAACTAGCTGATGCACAGTGCATGGAAATAGGTCCTAGGACGCCTGTAATGTGCCGCTACATTCTCAAGTAAATCCTGCTAGTCAGTCCAGAAGTTGTGTTATGTGTGTGAGTGACTGGGTGGTGGTGTCCATGCCTCCAGAAAGAGGTTTTAATGAAAAGAATTAAGTAATACAATCATTAAAAAATTGGTGCCCAAATATCATATAGCCACTTGTCTGCAACACACAGAAACATACACACAAAGCTTTTAGAATAGTACTTAAACAGTACACTTTTTTGAAGCTCTTCAGGGAATACTTGTTTTTGTTTCTTGCCTGCACATTGTTTCATAAAAAAAAAGTCCAGTACTGGGCATAGAGTTGGGACCTCTCTGCTGCGTCTAGTTTCTTGGCTCAGTATCAGAGTGATTTGAGGTGAAATTCTCCATTGAACTTGAACTTATATTTAACTAACAAAAGAAGAAAAGAAATAAAGAAACGAAAATGTACTGTATGTCTTTCACCATCTACAGTACATAATATTGTAAAAAGATCAGGGAATCTAGAGATATCTCATTCATGTAGGAGAGGGCCAGAAACCACCGTGAAACCTTATGTGCTGTGATAAGGTGATTCCACATTTGAGCTTGTTTTTGGGAAAAATGGATGTTGCTAAATTAACCTTCCAGACTGATTCCAAGTTGTAAAAGCCAGCATCTGTCATGTTTTGGTGTGGCATCGTGGGTGACTTGCATATATGTGAATGTACTATTGACAGAGGTGTATATTTGGATTTCAGAGAAATATTCTGCCATCAAGGAATTTTTCCCCCAGGAAGTCCATGTTTATCTTAGCAAGACAACACCAGGCCTCATTCTGCACATGCTACAACAGCCTGAACTCAACCATTTGTTCCACATTTTAAACTGCACTGGTTTTTCTAATGAGGCACAATACAGAACAAAGTCATTTACATATAAACTTATAAGGGGATGGAAGGGGGGGGGGCATTTAGAATATCTGCTTTAAATGCTCTCTTGCTTCTGACAAATTCTTCTGTATCTGGGCAGTTGTGGCCTAGCGGTTAGGATGCTGTCTTTGGGACCTGAAAATTGCAGGTTCGAGTCCTGGCCCCTGCACTACTGAGGTACCCTTGAGCAAGGTACCGTCCCACTACACTGCTCCCCGGGCACTGTTGGTAGCTGCCCGCTGCTCCACCTGTGCACATGTTCAAGTTCAAGTTCAAGTTCAGTTTAGTGATCATATGTATGTTAACGTTGGGTCAACAGTACAATGAAATGTGTTGAACAAGAAGAACCAGTAAACTCAGCAGAATAACATGATAAATAAGAAAGAATATAAAATAAAAGTAAAAATAAGATAAAAAAACAAATATATATATATGTAATATATATAAGAAGAATATTTACAGATATATAAAGAAACTATGTGAAGGGCACATTGTGTAAAGTGCGATGTGCAGAAGTGAATGTGATGGGTTAAATGCAGAGGTCACATTTCGTTGTGGTGCTTGAGTGTGTTCACAATGACAAAGAAGTCACTTTCATATAATACACGCACTTAATAATGACTAAAATAAAATTATAATGATTATGACATGATTAATGATGTTTTAGTGGTATAATTGTTTATTGTTTTGTAGCATGGTTTAATAAAGTGCCATATATGTCTTCTAAACAAATTAAATAAAATCTATATTTGAAATTTTCCAAATCCATTTTGCTTTGAAAGGTGACAAAACACCACAGGAGAGATTAACTATGCTAAAGTGAAAGAGGATGTTACTTGTGCATTGCTCAAAATATAGCTTACAGTATTATGCACATATAATGTCACTACACTTAGAGTAACAGACCTTATTTTCATGAATAACTACTAACATGCAGTGTGCAGTAGCTAATTAGTTGTCATGATACAGCATTGAATTACTTATTGGTTTTTAATGAGCTGCTGAGACTCTGTTGTTGCTGTTGTAATTGCTGTTGGTGTTGCTATGCAATCTTAAAAAAAAACAGACTAAAGGGTTGATGCATTTTGCATGGTCGTGTTTTTACATTTTTGATCGCAAGTAAATTAATCATATACATAGTGTGTTTATTTGTCTGACTAATGTAGTTTAATACTGTAGTGCCTCTGACACTCCAGTGTATGTTAAATATTAGTTACTCTGGCCAGACATTGGCACTATCTTGACAAGTCAACAGCAGAGTAATGAAAGGTTTTCCCTTTGTTAATAAAATCACAATCTCCTCTCCGAATGTATAATTTAGTGAACTGATCCTCTCTGTCTTAATGTATATTCAGGAGATTTCAGTGTTTGTTAATTAGAACATGTCATGAAATGATCATGGTGGTGGTCACATAATTAGTAAGTTGATGGATGACTGATGAAAGTTGGCTGGGAGTCTATGCTGGGTGGTGAATGAGACACATCTGCATAGTGCTGCTAATGACCATTAGTGTGGAGCTCCATTTGCGTGTTAAGATACTTTATTACCATCAGGATTATTACAACCCTGCCTCCTAAATTTCAGAGTAAAACGGAGTGAAACGTGGCATACTTTTCAACCCACATACCACTTTGCTCCTGTCTGTGACATTAAATGGGTTCTGAAAAGGGTATTTATACACAAGTCAGACTGTGACTTAATATTGCTAAAGCACTATTGCTGTTCTCCTTGTAATATCACAGATGAATAGGCTTCGGAAAGATTAGAAAAGGCTTGTAAAATCGACACACGATGTCCCATGCCCATTTCTGTAAACCTTACATTATTTAAGTGCCTAAAGAGGAGCTCTTTATCAGTCCAACCTTTCAATGACCTTTCAATGCAAACTCATAAACTGTCAAATAAATGCATGTCATTAAACTATTGAAAGGAGATTACTTTTAAAATGCCATTTAAAGAAAAGAAGAGAAAGAAGAAAAGGAAAGGGAGGGGGGGGGGGGAGAGAGAAAAATATCTTACGGAGACATCCTCCCACTTATCAGGCCCAAGTGACATGACTGGTTCCGGCAGGCTTAGATATTAATTCCAATGGTGGTGAATACAAAATAAATCCCTTTGCTAATCGTGCCACAAGACACATGCCGGTAAAAGGTTTTGTGTAAATTACCAAAAGATTAGTTCTCTGACTGCATTTTTATCTTGAGAGGAAAGGGGGGAGAGAGAGAGAAAGAGGGAGGGAGAGAGAGAGAGAGAGAGAGAGAGAGAGAGGGAGAGAGAGAGAGAAAGCATAAACTTTTAAGATGCACTCTCCGCACTCACTCTTTCTATCTCCATCTCTCTCTTACTCTCTATATCTCTTTCTCAGTAGCTGAAGATTTCCTATGTAAATCCGTAGATACCAGATGTCACTTTTTGAAGGTTATTTGACAGAACACAATACTCCTATATCTTCACCTTCTGAAGAAAGGGAGGAAGAATCCTGACCACTGTGCGATGAGTCACATGTTCTGAGCAAGCCGTACCTACAGTTAGTCACGGATTAGACGGTATTAGAGGTATTAGTATCCTATCTGGAAAAAAGACCAAGGCATTATCACACTGAAAACTGCATTTTTTTTGCAAGGTGGCATTAGGGAAAACAGCAAAATAAGTCAAACTTCAGGCATATTCCTGAGCTCTCTGGCAGACAGCTTTAGCATATTTCATATTTTGAACATGAAAAAACATAAACCTTAATACACCTCAACCAACTTACAATACAGCTGGTTTTACAAACAGGTTTAATGCTACAAGTACAGAACCCACATGCTGGTCACCCCTTGTCAATCTGTGAGTTTTCTGCCGAAAACCAACAGAATATGTAATTTAGCCACAGGAGTTAAGACATTGCATATGAGTGTATGTGATGAAATGTGAGAAGACCAGTTATAGAAGAAAAGAAAGCAAATTTGACTAAGATCAGTTAAATGAGGTGAGTGAAGAAAGCACTGACTATCATAAATACTACACTGGTACTTTGCCCAAGTTTAAATGTCGGGAACTTTGTGGCTGAGATCAAAACCACCACTAAGTCTTTAATCACAGCAAGTTCTTTCTTTCCCACAGTGTCTCCACTTCATGCAGGCTTTGTCTAAAGACTCAGTGGTGGTGCAGCCCTGCAAACCACTGATGAGTCATTCTCAATCAATTAAAGGCCTATTGATTTAGAGAGAGGGGAGACAGAGAGGAGAGAGAGGGGGACAGAGAGAGAGAGAGAGAGAGAGAGAGAGAGAGAGAGAGAGAGAGAGAGAGAGAGACTGCTCAGCATGCCTTTGGCATTAGCTTTTATTCAGATACAGCAGGAGTTCTCATTGGGAGGACACTTTATAGTACAAGTGCAGAAACTGTTTAAATCACTGTTTTATTAATGTGTTGTATTAAGTCCTGGCTTTACACCTTGTCTCTTAGCTGGAGAAAAGTCTGGAATTTATGTCTGTTCTTATTAGCTGTTGCATGAAATCTCCCAAAGACAACACCTCTGCACTTCAACCTTTTTGGAATGAACAATAACATACTGAAAATCTGTCTCAGAATTTGTCTCAGATACATATTCTGGCTGTTTTGTGTTGTAGGTTACTGTCATTTTTAGTTAAGTAAGTCCACTTTGCATCAGCACCTCTTCAAGAGAAAAAAGGAATGCGTCTTTTGAAGGAATGTTTGGGATGGCAAACTATGACTGGAACTATTATTTAGGACTGGTCTCATACTGCTAATGAATTAAACTGTTAATTTGTCTTACAAAACATAAAAATACAGCATATTGTATTTCATACCGGTGGCCTGCTTTGTATTCACACAGCTGTGCTCCATTTCTCAACCACTTGGCTCAGGTTAAGTGCTGATACAGAATGATTAAATACCAATATAACAGACACCCGTTGGCCAGTGTCCAGTTCCTTGCAGAGGTAGGGGTGCTTAGATAAAAGGATAACTCGCAGCGTGCACAGACCAACACAAAAAGTTTTGAATGTTATGCTGGGGATAGTCTTCATAGCTTATTTCTTCATCCTTGATAACTTTAGTGCCTGAGAATTCTTTGGGAGGTTGGAAGTTGGACCTGAGTCCTTAATAACCCTCATTTTTAATAGTCCCCCAGTTCTTGGACTGAATTGTCTGTAGGGCTGCAGTGACTAATCACCAATGGTCAAGAAGTTGACTGTATTGATCCTGTAATTGGGGTAAAGTGATAGGAGAGTCACAAAAGATAAATACTCATTTAATCAGTTAGAAGAAGAATAATTAACAGATAAACTGATTGTAAAAATGTATGCTAACAATGAATGATGGTACACATTTTGAATGATAAACATGTTAGCTGTTATATTATAAAGCCATACTAGGCAGTCTTAACATTCTCAACAAGAGGGAGCTTCTGTCATATAGAGCTAGAAAACGTGTTAGATATCCTTTTAGATATGGAAACAGAGGCTTATGTCAAGGTTTCTGAAGACCTGCAGCAGTGATGAAATGAAACGTTTGTAAAATATTTGTTTAGCCATGTGTTATCATCATTATTTTAGCTGTTTTACTAAACATGAACCCAAAGCACAGTTCCATAAAATGGTTAACACGATTAGCTAGTCTCTGTTTTCCAGTTCACTCTTAGAAGAGTGAAAACCAGAGTCACACAAATGAACCTGTATTTTGCTGTTTCCTGGACTATATCTTAGCATATATTACTGCAATCTTTCAAATACATGTTGAAGCTTGTTTAATTTAAGCTAACTGGGAACAGTTTCTATGCCAAGAGTCTTTAGCTACAGTATAAAGGTATGATGTGGTCAATGTTTATCACATTCATCACTTTAAAATTATGTTGTTAGTTAATTTTTTATCCATATACATTATTTGTAGGACTTTTCTTAAAGTTTTATGAGCTACAGCATCTACTGTAGAAATTTCACAACTGCACAAAACTTTAACTGTTAGTGGTACGAAAAGAAGATTTGTCTCAGTGGTTGACATGGCCCTTAATCCTTCTAACCTCCGGAAGACCCAGAACATCTAATCTGTCCCTATGGGCCCACCCACGAGATGCCGATTTGCATTTCACAATATTCCATTTGAATAACTTTTATGTTCAATCAAACCCCCCCACCAGGATCATCGTCAACTTCTTAAGCATCAACCCCATCCTTCAAGTCCTTTCTCTCTCTCTACCATATCACATCTCCTTTTACCCTTGTAAAAAAACACCTCTTCCTCACAGAGCCTCCCTGTTTCCCAGTGCCATTTATTTCATTTGCAATTTTAACAAGCATGCTTACGTGCCCTGCCATCCAAGTAATTTATGGAGATAGGACCGTTGGCATGGTCTCTCCACTGAGACAGAGTCCCACTGCTAAGGTGAGCTTGCTCCATGCCTGTCACAGCTTCAGAATGAGCACTAGGAGGAATGGGGTAGGAGACCAGAAGGTGACGTGTGAGCATTTATGTTTGGATTAATGTGTGATGGCCAAGAAAATAAACGTCAGGTGTATAGAACTTAGTTTGATCTACTGAGAAACTGTAGAATAATTTTAATGAATGTGGATTGAGAGTTGAAAGACTTTTTTTTTAACCAACAGTTTGTTGTATTATATACATAATGCTAAAGTTTTTAAATACCTGTACATGTAGAAATATGGTAAATGTGAAAAAACTGCAAACAAACCTGCTTTTGGCTCTTTGTTTTTGTGATATGAAAAATAAACAATAAACAATTGATTTACAAATATCTGACTTATGGGCGGCACGATGGTGCAGTGGTTAGCGCTGTCTCCTCCCAATGAAAAGGTCCTGGGTCAATCCCTGCAAGCTCTCCCTGTGTTCAGATGGTTTTCCTCCGGGTGCTTCAGTTTCCTCCCATTGTCCAAAGGCTTGTTATAAGCTGATTGGATACTCTTAATTGCCCATAGGTGTTAATGTGAGTGTGTGTGAATGGTTGTCTGTCCATGTGTTGCCCTGGGATGGGCTGGCCCCCTGTCCTGCCCTGCCCTGCCTTAGGCCCTTAGCTGGGATTGGCTACAGTTTCCCAGCGACCTGAAAAGGAAAAAGGGGGTTTGGAAAACAGATGCATGGACCTCTGCCTTACGACCACACAAAAGTTTAGCCCTGTTCACATTGAAACAACATAACATTTTTTAGCAAGGACTGCTTTTTAAATGAGGCACAATACAGAGCAGCCAATGAGAAAAGAGGTCATTTATATATATGAGTCTAAAAGGCACAGTAACAGTTTGTTTAATTTTAAGGGACAGAGAGAGGCTGTAATATGGTTATGTGATACTGAACTCTGACATACATCATAAGTGTATCTCTAGGACAATAAATTTAATACTAAATAAAACAGAAAATACACTTAATAAATAGTAAATTCTCATTAACTAGACCGATCATTTTATGGATTACTCCTACCTCCGCTTTATAGAGGGCATAAAAAGATGCACATACAAAGGAAAGTTTGCTGAAGGGGAAGAGAGTGATTACAACAGATATGCAAATAAATTGTACAGAAGCCTGGGAAAGATTTCTTTCAACAAGTTTGCAATGACCAAACAAACATTGAAGTCAATTTGACAACTGTATTTTACAAAAACAACAAATCTAACTCAGTTTCCCTCAGTTTCACACATTTGTTAAATAACATCAACAAGAGAAAACTGGTTCAAACCATTTTTAGTATACGACTTAGTAAATAGTTGTTTGGATTTCTCTAGGAATATGATTTTCCATTCATTCACAGGTGTTTGACAAGGCCAGAAGAAGAGAATTCTTGACTGGCCTTGAGGTGGTGGATTTGTAAATGATGGCGCTTTGCCCAAACACAGCCTTGTCAAGTTGTAGACCAGTATCCATCTGTCTTTCTTAAGCTCCATTTATTATTTGGGATGAAACAGGACTGTTGGTGGGGAAATTCCTCAATGGCTGTTGTTGACCAGTCATTTCATTTGCTCTGAAATCATGATTGGAATATGTGTTTGTTATTTTTATTCAGCAATATCATATTTGCATTTAAACTTCGCCCCTGCAGTGCTCTGCTTATTATTAAGTTTATATATAGCTAAGTGAGCTTTCCCATCGGTTAGGCATAAGATGCTAGTCTGAGCTCCTACCATGTCTGAATAGCCAGCAAAATAATTAAGAACTGAGGAATCAGCCCCATCATATTTGTGGGTGACAAATTTGGTGAGGGAAAATGCCATTCTAAGCCTAGATATGTCACTTGCTGTGAATACAAGCAGCAGCGTTTTCTGTCAGATAGTAACAGCTCCTCGCCAGGGCTCTTTACTGAAGGACATATATTTTAAAATGCATGTTAAAATTTCTGTTACAAGTTGAAAAGCTTCAGATGTCAGTGTTCAAACACCCAAAAATGTCTTTGTGTAATGGCGCTAACTGTGGAACAGAGCTGTGGTACACACTTATGGCATGCAGCTCTTAAGGCAGTTATGATATCAGATATCTGATATTTTTGCATGATTATCATGATCAAAAGACTTCATGATATTATTGCGATATA
>JBBPDA010000013.1:9459616-9487532 GCA_037974385.1 Arnoldichthys spilopterus | reverse complement strand
ATTTTAGCAAATGGCTGCAATATGACAAAAAGTGAAAAATTGAAAGGGGTCTGAATACTTTCCGTACCCACTGTATGGTAAATTTCAAACACCAAAACTGATATACACACATGAATAAGCAGATCTTCATTTACATTTACATTTTACATTTACCCAAAGCGACTTTCAAGACACAGAAACAATCAAGCATTAGAGCTGCACAGGTCTAATGACAGCACTAATATTAAACATATTGTTACAGACGGCTGTGTGCAAATGAGTTGGCGACCAGTCAGAACTCGTGCCAGAGTTCTTTAAAACGTAAACTTTTTTTCAGTAAGCCTCCCCCCTCCCCAAAGATACCCCTCAGTGTTTAACTGCCCGATTTAATTCTCGAACACTGAACACCATTGCTTTTACTTGTTTGTTTGGTGATTGTCAGAGAAGCTATTAAAAGTCATTCCCCTTTTCCACAAAGAAAAATATCAACATCAAAACCTAAAAAGAGAACTAAAAAAGTAAAAATGTTGTCATAGCTTTTATTTGCCTGCTTACTTTCCTAGAGCAGAGGGACCAGCCTTTTTGGTTGTGCAGCGCTTGCAACTGGCTGGCTTTTTGATGTGGATCAGACAGAAGCTGTTTTGCTAATTACCCGAGTGGTCAGCTCTGCTCCACTTGTGTGCCTTGACGTTTGCTCTTCTTTTTAGCATTGTGTTCCTCCCTCCTGCTCCCTGAGCCTCTTGTGAAGAGAGACATCAGAGATTCTTTATTTGCATCTGAATTAGTGTGCAAGATAGCCTTTTATTGATCGCATGGCCCTGACATCCCTCTCGTCTCGTGTGTTTGTTGCGGGATGAAAAATGTTTGGTCTGTGGAGCACTAATGAGAATGGGGCAAATCGCTGTAGCAACCACGAATTTGAAAATGGAGGCTGTTTAAACAACATAGCTAAATGCCACTCAGGGCAGCCTTAAACAGCCTTGAACTCTACTTTACCTCATTTACCATGGAATCCAGCTTAACAGAACACCCCTCAGGTGACAGAAATGAAGTGTTTGTTTGAGGTCTGATCTTACTGAACAGTGCTTTTAATCAGATTTGCATGGGTGAGAAAGAGAGAGAGAGAGAGATAGAAAGAGAGAGAGGGGAAAAACATATGCCGAAATATAATTTATTCATATAAAATATCAATATTTCCAGAGTAAAAGTTCCATAGTGAAAAGTTCTTGAATAAAACCTGACCAGCAAAAAGCACAAAAGCCAACATTTGTCTTGGTATAGAGGTGCATCAGTGCCCACAGCATGGGTGATTTGCATATATGTGAAGGTAACTTTGACCTTATGTGAGTCAAATGTGATTTCACAGAGACATATGCTGCCATCAAATCAACGTCCATAGTTCAATTCAGACAATTGCAGGCCTCATTCTGCATGCTCGACATCAGCATGGTTTTCTAGACACATAGAGAGTGTGCTTAACCTGTCAGTAGTCCAAATCTGTCTCCTATTGAAAATGAATGGCACATCAAGAAACCTTTGAATACCAAATGGTGACTACTGTTGAACAACTGAAGTCTTATATAAAGCAGGAATTGGCAAAAATTCCACTTGCAGAACTGCAACAACTGTCTTCTCAGTTCCCAAACAATTAAAAAGTATAATTAAAAGATTTCACAGTTTTTTTTAGTCTGTTGCAAGCAGGTTTGCGTCTGTTGCAGGCATCAAATTAGTAATTTGTTTATTTTTACAAAACACATTTACATTACATTTGTTTCTTTATACTTCTTGTTGTGGCTGTTAAATATAGGTTAAGGAAAACTGATGAATCACCTGCTTTTATTGCATTTCACCAAACTGTCTTTTGGAAATGGGTTTTACATTTTGTAGTGGAAATGGATATTAAAAGAAGATTGCAGTTTATGCTTTCTGAAGTATCTCAAGTTCATTTTCTTAAAAGGTGCTGATGTTCCTTTATTATAGCTGCTGATTCCTTTAACAGCTAATGGTAAAAACCTAGTGACTTAGACATGGTCTGCACTGTGGTTATATTATTACAATATGTGTACCAGAGAGCCATTTAAAAAACACACATTAAAATACCTTTTGAATGTCTACCTCTAGATTAAAAGGACATCCTATGTGGCTATGGTTTGCTAGAAAAATAACCAATGCCCTACAAGAAGAGGGCTGTTCCACAGTGGTGATTATGTATATTCACTATTATATTATAAATATTGTAACCCCTGTAATTTGAGACCAAGTCTTGTATAAATCAGTTTAGCACACACACACACACACACACACACACACACACACGCATGCACACACACACACACACGCACGCACGCACACACATGCACACACACACACACACACACAAAACACAAGCACACAGTTTTTTAGTTCTAGTTCGACTTGACTTCTTTGGTTCCCAGTAGCAACATATTTCAGAAGCAACTAAATCTACAATCCACAATAAAGCTTTTGTTAAATTAACAAATTAACTAATGGCTAAAAAGTATTATGATTATGATTAAGAGTTTTAACAGTTACATAAAAAACTTTTCTTTGTTTAATGGTGTGCAGTTCATGGTGCATGGTGCAGCTACTAATCAGCAGTGCTAATTGTCCCACAGACATTCATTTTGCACAAATGTTTCATAAAAAAATGCATTCTAATGCTCAGCAACTAAATGTATGGGGATGAAAAACTTACTAACTAGTACACTCAAAAAGGACACCTTCTAAACCCTTGTAAATGGTCCTGACTTATCTAAAGTGTTTCTCTGCCTAAAGTGTCAAGATAGGCTTCAGCACCCCACATGACTCTGGGACAAGAAGCTCATAAAATGCATGGATGGATGGATGCTTATGGTCCCCTGAAATGGGTGACTGATTATAAAAACGTAACCAAAAATATAATGGTAAACACAATTATGTTAAAATTAATATTTTACATACATTACATACGTTGTGTAGTGCCACAAATCTATGTATTTTAAGCTTTTTCTTTATTATTGTGATGTTTTGCATGGATCAAAAGTCTTACTAATGTAAAAATACATAAAAATGGTATCACATTCAGTAGTCATAGTTGAAAAAAACCTTTACATAAATACTAAATATGCAAAGAAAACCTCCATTCTGTAATAGTCTTTAAAATGCAATTGCTTCCCCACTATAAAACTAAGGTAATGAAAAGCCTCAGTTGATAACAGGCAAAGAAAACCGTTAGCTCAAAGTTTATGTGTGTGTGTATGTGTATTATTAGGTTATGGTAAAGATATGGGGGTCACATGATTTATGATTTTCCTTGAATATGTGCCGGTTGGCTGAAAAAAAGAGAAGAACGTGGGCAGCCCTGTAATACCTTGTCTAATGTTTGACGTAGACTAATAACCTTGTCCTCTTACATATATTAAAATGAACTCAGAATAATTTCCACTCTTTGTCATGCTAGTGACTAGCTGAGCTGATTTCATAAGCAGATGAGCACTTAGGGCTGGTGCCACCTGCTCCCAGCTCTCTGTCTCTCGCCTGCGCACTGATTACAGTGAATTAAGTGCATCTGCATGCCGTCGCCCTCCCTGCTGAGCTAAATACATGATTCCACCCAACTCACCCTGTGCTCCCCCGGGTCTTGAAGAACTCAACCACTGCTAAAAAAACAACAACAGAAAAAACAATGTACTGTACTAAACTAACTGAAACGAACACCTGGAGACTGAAACTTTGAGCCTTGGCATACTGGTAGGAAAGTGTTGACGCTCATGCATGATGATGTGCCGAGCATGTTTGAGCTGCCTTTGGCAGAAGTTGTGAAGCAGCTGTTTTGATCATGTGTTGTTAGGACGTATAAGGGGGTAGTGAAGCTTTGCCTATGTAATGACAGAGTGAGCTTTCCACAGCTGCAGGTGGCTGAGCTAAATATTTATCCAACACCAGCCATGCTTTACTGCTTCACTTACTTGCACATAACTAGATGAGCTCATGTCTTGCCCTTGTTAATCTACTAAGGCCTTGACAGAAATATGCACACTGCAAAGAAGTAAACAACAGAAAAGAGAATATGAGTAACAAAAACAGCAGCAGGTATTTTTAATGTTTTCATGAATGGTTTAATGGTTTCAATGTTGACCATGCTGAGGTGGTTAGCTTCTTTTTACTTTAAGTGCAGACACAACTCTTCTATAGCACAGTTAAGTGCTAAAATAAATAGAAGCTTGTTCAACCATTTGATGGAAAAGGAAAGAGAAGTCTTGTCCTCAATTCTTGTCTTCTATGTGTCTGGGCAAATGACAGGTCAAGCAGTGGTTTACTTGAAGCCCTAAAGGGTCTGTGTATGGATCAGGCTTTGAACATCGCCATCATGTAGGGATGGCTTCGTGAACAAGCATTATTTAAAATTAGATGCAGGCAGCTACAAATAGCAAGTGAAGTGAGTGGAGTGGAGTGACATAAGTGAACCTGAAAAACAAGCCATGCTGCTGCATTCTGGATCTATTAAAGGTTCCTGATGGTTTGCATAGGTAGACCAGCCAAGAGTGAATTGCATGAGTCAAGTCTTGAAATGACAAGAGACTGAACAGGCATCTGGGTGGCCTCTCTAGAGAGAAAAGGTTGATTTCTCTGGATGCTGAAGAGGAGAACCCTGCCTGACTGAGTCAGGTTTGCAATATGAGGCAAGAATGACAATTTGAGTCAGAATGCAGAATTACTTCAAGGTTTCGTGCATCTTTAAAATAAATGATCCATTCCCCTTTACACTTATTTCATTATAAACCTTCAACATAAACCTTCTCTTTTTGTGGTTCCTAACAATTAGCCCACAAAATATTTAGAGAACAGTCAAGGTTTTTATTTTTTACTTTGGTTCTTCTAAATAAAATTGAAACACTAACGGAACATTCTTAGAATATTAAGAACACTGACCATGTTTCAAATCAACATTCGCATAATGTTAAATGGTCACTGCATGGGTTGTGGAACATGTTGTAGTAGTATAAGAACTTGGTATATGTATTTATTATAGCAGTTACGTTTGTTATTTATTTTACAACTATGAGAAATGCGTTGGTCTTCTTGTGGCACCACCTTCGGTAATACCCTATGCAATGTGAACGCTTGATTGTTTCGGCTGTCCTGGAAATCGCTTTGGATAAAAACGTCAGCCAAATGAATAAATGTAAATGTAAATGTTCTGACAAGTTAAAGAAAAACATTAAAAAATTTCAGGAATCATTTCAAATCAGTGTTTACACAACCAAAATGAAATGTTAAAGAACATAAATGTGTTAGTTGGTTTAGGGTGCCTTCAGGATTCAGCACTCTCAATAAACAGAGCTATCCATAAGGGTATCTAAAGACCTGATTCATATGCTAATAAGTAACTGTGTATACTTGAAGAATAATAATGTGTTTGTGGGAAGAACTTGGTGGTCTGTCTGGTTAGCTTTTCATTAGACTTTCTTGCAAAATGTGTTGGCATCCAAGACATCTTTTTGGAGAGTAGATGGTACCATTGGTCAAATCCCAACAAAATAAGTGCTTATGCTAATCACCCTCTGTAGGCCCTATGCTACAGTTTAGAGAAGCATGATTATTTCCAAATAAAGCCCACTGTAGTTTTCCAGACACAGTATCCTCAGTAAGTAGACTCAGGTTAAAAGGGACAATCTTTGTCTGACCCATTCATTTCATACCCATTCACTGACATATTCTGAGCCCATTCTATTTATCTCGCACTGACCATTGCAAACCAAGATATGTGTATTCCTAAGTGTTTCTGGGTATCTGGATGTTTGTTTATAGCTGCAGGCAATTATTTTTGAATGTCATTATTGGTGACTAGGATGTTGTTTGTAGGGGGTTTGTTTGCTGTTGTGGCAATAGTAAATGTACTAAAGAGAAGTATGCTTGGGTTTTATATATTTTTTTCATTCCTTGCCCTCATTTCTGTTATAACCAAGGTCTTCTTAACACGTATCCTTAAAATGCAATTTCTGCTTATTATGGAGGTCCCTCATTAAAATGATGCATTTTTCCTTCTATAATGATGTAAATGTGTATGATTTACAAACCAAGAAGTAAACTGATTTTTTATCTTTGTTGGTAAGAAAAGAAGTGTTTTTGAGTAATTTACTGAAGGGTTTGTATTGTGTTTGCTATTTTTGATTACTGCTGTTGTGTAGGATTTTTTTAATGTAAAGAAAGATGCAGTTGTGCTGGACATTTTATATCAGTTTTAAGAGAGTTTTGAATTGTTTTTACAGCTGGGGGATGTAACCCCTCTGCCCTGCACCTAATTGCTCATTAGCAGCTCAATAGCAGTAATAGCAGACACACCCTGCTCTACACATTTTGCAAAGATTTAGATTTTGGTAGCTGCAACACCCTCAACAAAGGTTGGGGCAGAGTTAAAATAAGAATGAAAAGTGCACAGAACATTTAAGTAAAAGTAACACCAGTTTGGAAAATTCCACATTAAGCAGGCTAATTGCAAGGCGGTGAGGTTTCATGATTGGGTATAAAATAGTGTCCATCAAAAGCTCAGTATTTGCAAGCAAGAATGGGTCATGGCTTTCCATATTGTTCTAAAATTCATGCATCATCAACTGTTGGTCAGTTCAAAAGGAACACGTCTCAACGCAAGATTGCAGAGAATTTATGTCACAGCATCTACAGTGCATAATATTGTAAAAAGATTCTAAGAATTTAGAGAATCTCATTGTGTAAAGGGCAAGATCAGAAACAAGAGTTGAATGTGTATGAACTTTGAGCCCTCAGGGGGAACTGCTTAGAAAACCATTGACACCTAACTCGGTCCATTGCTGCATCAAGAAATGCAACTTTAAACTGTATTATGAAAGAAGAAGGTATACATTTATGAACTCTATGAAACAACATGAGATGAGTTACTGGGCCTGAGCTTATCTCAGATGTTGTGAAATACTGTGTAAACATGTAATATGGTTAAATGAGTCCATATTTCAGCTTCTTTCCGGAAAGAAAAACAGGTGTCGAGGTCCAGGTTGTTATTAGCAAAAGGTGCAAAAGTCAGCATCTGAGGTGGTATAGAGGTGCATCAGTGCCAGTGTTATTAAAAGGAAAGGTGATGTAGTAAAAATAGTAAAGATTCCTCTGTCCCAACCTTTGTTGATCATTAAAATTATAAACATGGAGTTTGCAGATTAACAATTGATGTTCATCAGGCAAGTTGCAAAATTTAACTGATGCCACTTTTAATGCAACAGTAACACAGTAGGTCATAAGAACAACAATTTAGTGTTCATTTTTACCACAGATGTATATGTTGGTTATATAAAATTATGACTTATGTAGCTCAAATGTTTAATAAATTATTTAGCAAAAACCAAAATTTGTTAAGCTGTTATCCCCTTCAGGCAGTATCAAGAAAATGTAAACATGGTGACAATCATGGCTGACCTTAAGAGCAACCATGGTAAATATAATTTCAGGAAAACAATGAAGGAACTATGAACTACTCAGTTGAAGGAATAATTTCTGTCATCCTGTAGTCCCTGAATTGATTTTTCCTGCTGTGCTGTAACACTGGTCATACTCTTTATCATCTTGTTTTAATGTACTTTCTCCAAAAATATACCAAACACTCTGAATCCACCTCAGCTTCTGAATCGTTCAGCACTTCAGATCACAACAGTACATTAACATCTACAGCAGTGAGAAGGCGTGAGAAGCACACAGTGTGTGTGACATGGTGGAGCTGAAAGTAAAATTGCTCTTTTAAATATGACAAGGTGAGTGCTGGCCCATGACGTGCTTCAACAAATCTAAGATTCAGAGCACAGGTTGTGAAAAAATAGCAACATCATTGTGGATCATCACAGCAAGGCTCGACACTGTCACAATGAATGATAAGCAAGAATGAGACTAAACCAAAAGGCTTGGAAGAAGTTCAGATCATACATTAAATCTATTTTCAGAAAAATATGCAATGATCCCTTACACACATTTATTGCAGTGTCTCACAAAAATATTGCATTTCTCTTCATATAGTCAATAAGAAATCATTGAAAGATTCTAAAACCCCAAATCAGAAAAGGTTGGGACGGTATGGAAAATGCAAATAAAAAAATAAAGTAGTGATTTCTAAATTTGACTTGTATTTCATTGCAGACAATATGAACACAAAATATGTCATGTTTTGTCTGGTCAACTTCATTTCATTTGTAAATATAGATCCTTTCCTGTCATTCAGACCTGCAACACATTCCAAAAAAAGTTGGGACAGTAAAGCATTTACCACTTTGTAATTTTGCAATTCCTTTTCACAACACTTAAAAGATGTTAAGGGACTGAAGACCCCAAAAGTGTTTCAGGTGCAATTTTGTCCCATTCTTCCTGCAAACAAGTCTTAACATTTTGTGAGACAATAATATTTGATTTGCTAATTTTCTTGAACATTTAACTAATAAAAATACAAAGAAAACATCAACTTAAATATATTTGGTAAAAATAGACAAATTTGTTTTTGCCATGGAGAACTCCACGCCCATTTTTTTATCTGAATGTAAACTCATTTCCATTAGATTTTAAGTGTTTGACCTTTTTACACCTAGTGTTTCAAATGGGTGAGAGTACAATAAGTGTAAAAAAATTTAGTTCAGGTATATGCCCATTTATTGGAAGAACACAGTTCCTCTGCTACCCCATGTGTGTATTTAAACACACACACACACACACACACACACACACACACAGTTTTTTGTATTGGCAGAGTACATTATTCTGCTGAAAGAGTCAGTTGGCATAAAATGTTGTTACATTGAATTGTCAGTTCCTGCAAAACATTGCCCAGAGCATCACACTACCTCTGATAGGTTGCCTTCATCCCATACTTCATGGTGCCACCCCTTCCTCAGGTAAACCATAGCCAGCATGAACTTGTACTACAGTAGTGCTTCTGTGTGTTTGAACCAGAGGAACTATCCTTCGCTCTATACAAGTATTGGTGAGTTTTGGATGCCCACGATCTGCTCAAACCAGCTGCCTAATATAATTGGCATAATCCTTAAGCTGATAAGATGATATGATGCAGAGTTTCTAGTTGAAGCAATGACTGCAAACTGCCCAGTCCACGAAGCAGCAAAACAACCCCAAATCATAACATTTCCACCACCGTGATTTGCAGTTGGTTTTGTTTCATCTGCTTAAAAGCTATCTTATTGTTCTACACCACATGAGTACTATTACTGTGGCCAAACATGTGTTTGATTCAGTTGTCCAGAGCACATTGTTCCAAAAGACATATTTTTTGCCTTTATGTTATTTCGCAAACTTTAATCTTGCTCTGTTCTTTTTGAAGTCAAATCTGTCCTGCAAAAATCACATTCTGATTGTAGACCTATACTCGTTCACACCAACTGCTAAAAGAGGTATCTACAAATTTTGTGATGATGTTTTGGGGTTCTTGGAGAATTTTTTTTAGCATCAAATAGTGTGATCTCAGGCTGAATTTGCTGGGGCAGCCAGTCATTGACAAATTAGCAGTGGTTTGAAATCTATACCACTTTTGAAAAAGTGAAATGGTTACAAAAAATTATTTAGATCTTGAGATGATGACATCACACACTTCAATAGCAAAAAGGACACCAGACCTTAGATGTTAGGCATAAATAAGTTACACCTGCACATCCTTCAGCAGGGTTAAAATGAGTTTCTTTCTAGTTTTTTGCTAAATATAGGTTCAAGAAAATTGTAATTTCTAATAAAACCTTATACATTTTGTGCATTATACAAAATATGCATTATACTAAAACAATAATTTAAATTGACTGTCAGCAGTGTTTTTATTAACACTATAAATAATTTTATTCAGCTTTTTATTGTCAACCTAGCTGTACAATAAACTTATTAGGAGACAACTGTGTTCAATAAACTTAAATAATTTAGTCATTATATTTAAACTGCATATGCTTGTGGGATCATCTAAATGTAGATCACCAATGACTAATAGAATCCCCCAGGATAATACTCCAAAATAATTTTACCTCATGGTATAACAATTTTCTGTGTACTTATTTGTTGTGACATTAAGTAAACATATTTAATAAGAAATAATACAAAACCATTATGGTTAGAAGAAAAAATTGCATGGAAATCATATGAATAGCTTCTTTGTAGTAACTGATGCTGGCCAAACAGCTCTCTCTTGGACCACATTTTTCTTGTAGCATCAAACTAATCAAACTACATACTTGTTGGCACCTTTTTGCTAATTAAAATGAGGATGTCTAACCTATTGGACATCTGTGTACATGAAAAATCATCTTCTGACTTGTTGAAATGTCAGGGATTATGTCAATAATTCAAATATTGTCTTCTGAAGACCAGTAAGAGTTAATAAATAGTCATCAAAGTAAGACTTTTGTTGTTTGAGATATTCATTATTATGCAGTCTTCATTGCAACCCCCACAACTTATTAGTGATCTGCTTTCTGTTGCTCCTTTTGAGGTCCATAACCTCATAAATTAAACAAAGCTGACAGACTAAACAAATGAAGCATATTTACTCACAGTAGTGTCTAACAGTGTCTTCTATGCAATCAACACTGGAGTCATTTGATGTTAAAACAGAAACAGAGATGCCACTGAGTAGGAGTACATGTGAAACACAAATTTAGCACTAATAGTATGTGTGAAACAGCTAATATTGAAACCTTATATCATGCTCAGCTCAAAAAGCATAAACTGTGAGTAAAGATATATACTATATGTACTTTGTGGTCTCAAACAGCATGTTGTGGGTTTCCAAATAACACAGTTGTCTAATTGTTGACAATATCTGTGATGTGTAATGTGCTGTGGTGGCCTAGTGGTTAGGACATTGCCCTGAAGGTCGCAGGTTCAAGTCCCGGCCCAGGCACTACAATGCTCCCTGGGAGCTCCATTTGTGCGCGTGTGATGGGTTAAATGCAGATGTCACATTTTGTTGTGGTGCTTGGGTGTGTTCGCAATGACACTTCATTTCATATCGCAGCCAAATTACAAAGTTCAAATCCTGGAGTTGCCACAGCAATCCATCATTGGGGTTCTGACTCTTTCTGGGTGGGTAGGATAACCTTCTCCCACCATCACTCACACAGTTACAAAAAAGGAGCTATGTTAAATGTGCTAAAGTCTGCTGTTTTTGCAGAAATTAGCTGGGGTCAGTATTGATTTGCACCTCTTTGTGCCAGTGACAAAAGGGAATTAAAGCACATCTAAATCAATATGGCTGAACAGAGGTAAAATGAGATGATAAGATGAACGTCTGGTCTGACCACTGTAACACACTGTATAAACACAGTACACTGGCGAATGGCGAATGGTGAATAGTGCGATTTACATAACCCATGATGGAAAAAGAGACGGGGGAGGCACGGATGAGGGAAATTAAGTAATTATCCTTTCAAGTCTAATTTGCACAGTCGCTAGAAATTAACCTATGCAAATGAATTCCACAGAGAACCTTCAGTGACTCAGCTGACAGGAACACATTAGGTTTATCTTACTATTTACGCTTTTATTTATTTTATCTTAGCCTCAGTTCGAGGGTGCAGCTCATAACTATAAAAACATGCCTTGTCTTCTACTGCCTACAGTCCAAAAACATTGATGGATTGTCATTAACTGAGCAAAAAAATTATTCAATAATAATACAATTTACTTACTCATGTCCTTACTTACAATTTACTTACCTGCTTTATAAAAATACAATTATCTTCAAAAAAATTCTGTGAGGTGATGCAAATGTAAAATTATACTAAAATTTTGAGGCAGAGGAAGAACAAAAGTGTTGTACAAAGAAGAAAGTATACAGTAGGAAGAAACAGAACTGCAGGCCAGGAGAGACTGAGGCATGGAATTCCAAAAGTGTAAAGACGACACTGCTAAAGGACTGCCACTTGAAGAGTCTAGTGTACAGTACTACCAGTAGTTTTCTGCCAGATAAACTGAGGTGGGAGGAAGACGGTATAGATTAAGAAGCTAGGATATACAAGGCAGATAAAACAAGACTTATAAAGTAGTAAACTGAATTTTATCCCTGGCTGTTTCACACGCGAAACCAAATGGAATTTGACTTAAATATGCATTTATTATTTTTTAGAAATATCAATATTTTAATATGACCTAAAACAAGGAAGCAGTAAGAATAGACAGAAATACATTATCTGCTGTAATAGGACACTGACAAATTTATTGAAACATAAACTAGAAGGGGGATTATTAAAAAAACCAAAAAAAAAAACAATTTTTTTTTAAAAATAAAAAAAAGTCACCTTGGTGGAAAACATAAAAAATGAAAGCAATCTTTATCCTTTTGAAATGTAAATGTGCCCAGATTTGCAGAGCACCTTTGAAGAAATCAAGTTATTAAAATCCAGTGTCTGCTGTGGCTTCCATTGATACTAACTTCAGAATCTTAAATGGGTGGATGTTTCACCCGCTGTACGAATTTGGTACGTTTTGCTCCCTCATCTTCTATTTGTGTTAAGGGTTTTAACTTTGAATGGTCACCATTACTCTTTTTCTGATGAAAGTCCACACTGCCACTGAATATAATTGTGCTTTTTTTAGTTTTCTTTTTTTTTTTTACTTCTTCTGTGTGCTATGGGCTTCATCGTAACAAGTTTCAGAGGCTTTGATGAACAAATGCCCCCATCCTCACTGCATTCCTCATGACTAGTATATTTTGACCTAAATTCTGATTCTGTACAAAAGCTTCATTGTATAATGTGATATTTCATCTTTGAAAGCACTGTAACAAAGCACAAGAGCTAGAAAATGTAATGATTGTCATTTAATGTGAAAGTGCTCTGCTATTCCTTTTAAAATTGTAAACGTAAGAACAATTGCTCGTAATGAAGATTTGCTTAAGTATTTACATGCAACAAACACAAATGTCTGACCTCTCACCATCTCTCTGTCCATTAATCTATCATCAGAGTCCCTTTATGCACTTATATTCATGAGGATGTTGTCAGAGTGGAGTGGCTTCTCATTTTATCTTGAGCTGGCAAGTGCTTTTCCAAGAAAACTTAGCAGGTAAAAGATTAACATTGCTTGCAGCTCACTCTCCTGAGTCATCTACTCTCTCTCCTCCTTGTCTGTGTTCTTCGGTTCTTCCAGTCTTCCTCCCAGTCTATGGCAGTTTTTGGTTTTTAACCCTCTAACCAACTGACAGTGTCTCCAGCATGGCCTGTACTAATTATCTACTGTGATGGATGCTACATGATAGTTCCAATTTCTACCTCTTTTCTTCTTATAAAGTGACCCCTCTGAGTTGCCTGTGAAGACTTTTCAGTTCTGTCATGTGAAAAACACACACAGTGTGTATTCCACCACTGCTTGAACATATACTTATGATGATGTTACCTATTGACTTACCTTTAAATTTTGTCTTCTGCATGAAACTGGCACCAGGACCTCTGCAGACTGTATTGCAAAATCATCATTCAAAATGACCACAGTGCAAGTGATCTTGCAGCTGAGTGAGGATCTCTATCTGCTTTTATCTCTTATGGGACAAAACTGAGGCAGTTAAGGCAGCGCATGGACGGAAAGCCAACCTAAATAATTGATGTTGCGGTGGCTCTGTATTCTGCTGAGCACTTCCACGGGCCAGCCGCCTCCCATTGGCACAGGCGAGCTGGCAGGAGTAATTGGAGGAATTGTGACAGTGCGAAGTTAAGTGCTCCAAGCTCCCAGGGTGAGGAATGTGACACCCCCACACAGCAGCACTCACAGGTTTAGACTACTCTTTTTCTCTTTCTCTTCATTCACACCTTTTTCTGTCTTTTTTGGTAAAAACTGTCAGTCATTTGTAGTGTTGCAAAAGCAAATTTTCTAGTGTGATTTCTGGCAACTTGGCTAAACTTGAGAAATTGTAAGACTGAGACAGAGTTGTAATTTTTCTGGGTTTTTGTTAATTATTTTTTTTTATATCGATGCTTTGTAAAAACCTACCAAAAACTTTTTACATAACTTTGGAATGTTTTTTTGGACAAGACAAAAGTCTAATATTGGCCTTAATTGATGTGCCAATGGTGAATTTCAACTCAAAGTTATTTAAGTTAGTCACTAAGTTAGTCAGTTGGAAAGTTTTAATCTTAAAAAAAATATTTGAAACGAAGCAATAAAAGAACCATTTTGGCTTCCCTAAATAATTTTTCAGCCCCTTCTGTATCTTTAAATTTTTTAAATTTTTAAGTTTTGAATGAGATTTATGTCAAATCAAGCCATATAGGCTTTCATTGTCATTTTAACCGTATACAGTTCACACAGTACACAGTGAGACAAAACAATGTTTCTCCAGGACCACGGTGCTGCATGAAACACAGGACCACAAACACTTCACAACTAACAACATAAAGTGCATTGTGTGCAAAGATGTGCAAACATTGCAGGACAGTGCAAAGACAGACAGGTACAAACAAAGACAGTGCAGCAGCAACCAGTGCACAGTTATGGGACTACCATGTGCAAAGTAGTAGGATGTGCAAAACAAATGTAATAATGTGATTTCAAACAATGACACAGGGAGTAGCAGAATGTGGCAGCGTAAAGTTAAATATCAGAAAATAAATATATATAAAGTTAAGGACTAGTTAAGTGAGTGTGTTTGTGTGTGTGTGTGTGTGTGTTTGTGTGTGTGTGTGTGTGTGTGAGAGAGTTCACAGTCCCTGAGTGTTTAAGAGTCTTATTGCCTGAGAGATTAAATTATTGCACATTCTAATAGTGAAAGCCAGAACGCTTCAGTACCTTCTTCCAGACGGCAGGAGGGAGCACAATTTGTGTGAGGGGTATGTTGGGTCGTCCACAATGCTGGGGGCCTTGCGGATGCAGTGTGTTGGTAAATGTCCATGATACAGGGGAGAGAGACTCCAGTCATTTTTTCAGCTGACCTTGCTATCCGCTGCAGGGCCTTGTGATGTGTGACTGTGTAATTCCCAAACCAGACAGTGATGCAGCTACTCAGATTGCTCTCAATAGTCCCTCTGCAGAACATGATGAGGATCAGTGGTGGAAGAGGGGCTTTCCCCAGTCTCCTTATAAAGTAAAGATGCTGCTAGGCATTCATGGCTGTGGAGTTGGTGTTAAGGGACCAGGTAAGGTTCTCTGCCAGGTGAACACCAAGGAATTTGGTGGTTTTGACAACCTCAATGCATGAGCTGTCAATGTGTAGTGGAGAGTGGTCCCTTGTGGTACTTCTGAAGTCAACAACCATCTCCCTTGATTTGTCAAAGTTCAGAGACAGTTTGTTGACTTTGCACTAGTCCGTTAGCCACTTCACCTCCTCCCGTTAGAACCTATGTGAAACTTTGTGTTTAAAGAAGTACCACTTAACATTCCACACAGCACTTGGAGTGATGATCTAGAATCAGTTTTTGTGATATTGCTTGCCATAAATATGGAGGAATCTGATTCAAGATCCTCCAAGTTCTCCAAGTCTCCTTTATGAATATCAGCCTTTTTGCCTGAAATGTCTGGTTGTAGTAGTGGTGTTGTTCAGTAGTGGTTTTGTGGCTATACATTAAAATCATTGCTCAAACTGAACTCAAATAGACTGTAATAACTAAAGAGTAGAGCACTAGTCTTGGTGCTGGAATATCATTGCACTGCACAAGTTTTAAACTGAGAGAAAACTTAAAAAAACACACAAAAACACAAAACACTGTGCTATGCACTCCAGGACCAACCATTAGTAAACACTGGACTGGTCTACAAAATCCTCATCTGACAGCATGTCTATAAGGCAGAGACCAGAACTGACCTTACCCCTACAGTTAGCATATATGCGGTAACCTTTCATATGTTTTAAGGCCACTCACAGAGAAACAGCCCTGACATCCACCATCCCCAGTTTGGAGCAAATGACACCTTCGAAAGCGTCTAGTGGTCTTCAGGCCTGAAAGGGCCACTGAACAGACAGCTTGGTGTCCACTTAGCCAGCCTTGTCTGTGAGTTTAAAGTCTTGTGGCTGGGTTGTAGGTGATAGAAGTGCTGACAGTCCAGGAACAGGGACCAAACCTTAGCCTTTCAGTGACAGAAAGAGGAGGACCCAGAGAGAACAAGTTTACAGTCCATGCTTGACTGCACTCCCCATAGCAGTGGCCTTTTGATTCTGATCCTGGGTAAACTTCCACTACTCAAACTCAAACATTAAACCATTACAAAAGCAATACAATGCTGACCTCAGACCAGAATAAAAGAGCATCTCCTACCAAAACTGTTTACTGCTAGAAAGCATCCACTCTCAGGGTGGTTTACTGTAGCTTCTAGTGGTCCAAGTTCAGGGGGTCGAGGCTGTCACTGTGCATTTTAAGAGGAAGGCATGGCAGATGTTAGTAAAGGGCGAGCATTAATTCTCTAAAACAAACATTTCCACTGACCTAAGAACAGTGAGGGGGTCACTGAGTGAGCATCTCTGGAAAAGGCAGTCTCCCGTAAAAAACTAGACTTCAAACAAAAGACCTTACACCTTCACTTAGGCTGTTGAGAACTGCCACACATTGACAACAGAGTACAGAAAAGATAAATAAAAGTATAAATAATACATGGTTCATGGTTGCACAAGAGAGATCTACTTGTCTTTATTTTGTCTTGCAAGTGGCTGGCTTTCTATAACCTATTTTTAAGGTAGTTTAGAAAGGTTTAGTTGTTTTTATTAGACTTATTCATTATGTAGTTTTACTTTAACATTTTGGCTATATGCTGGATTTTCATCCTCCTTGAATTTTAAGGGCAGGGTTCCCGGAGATGGATTAACTTTAGCCATGGACAAGTCGGGATTTTGAATGGAGAGTTTCCATTGAAAGGAAAATATAGCCTATGACTAGGCTTAGTCCTTCTTCAATAAAAACTGACCTTAAAATAGCAAAGATAAATCCATGGCACAACAGAATGAAAACAGTTGGCAGCAGAATAACTAAAAAATATTAGTCTTAATGTTTATTTAACTTGTGCCCCCTTCTTGTTTCTAAATTATCATATTAATCTTATGATTATTTTTGTCTCACATCAAGTTGTTAATTGGGGTAGTGGTGCCCTAGTGGTTAGGACTTGGGGAAGTGGTGGCCTAGTTGTTAGGACCTGTGAACATGAATGTTGCAGGTTCAAGTCCTGACCTGGGTACCACCGAGGTACCCTTGAGTAAGGTACTGTCCCATATCACGACTCCCCATGCACTGTTAATAGCTCCCCGTTGCTCCATGTGTGCATATGTGATGGGTTTAATGCAGAGGTCACATTTCGTTATCGTGCACTTTGTGTGATTAAGTATGTTCACAACGACAAATAATCACTTTCACTTAACTCATTATGTAAATAAGTTGGTGTATGTAAATAGTTTGGTGGTTCCCAGCCTTGATCCTGGAGGACACTCTGCACTACACACTTTAGGGCTTATAGAGTATGCATACTCTATACTCACAGAACCACTTTATCCTAGAAAAGGCACGTTAATTAGTCTTTTTGTATTATTTGGATTAGGTGTGTTGGGAACATGGGAGCCTCCAGGGCCAGGCTTGGTAAACACTGTTCATGACTACAAACGTTTACATTTGTTTTACATCATGAAGTGTGCTGAGAGTGTGTCAGATTTTGCTTATGACTGCATGGCTTTACTAAGCACTGATTGTGAATCTACTACAGGCTTATAGGATGAGCAGAGTGCTCTATGGGGACTCTTTGTGTTATAGCACTAAACTAGATGCAAATAGACCCTTTAGGAAGGTCAATGTCTTGTAAAAATTGTTGTAGAAATTCACTAAGAGTCTGTATTTGTAAGTTTCTGAGGTAGATGGAAGACAGTACTTCTACTATTACGTGGCTCCCTTTCTTAAATTTTTAACTGAGCAAGACATGTGGATGTAACAGATGATGAACATCCTTTAAAACAGTTGTTGTTTTCTGTAGGGTGAACATGCAATGGACTTTACTTCCAGTATCCTGTTTATTCTTTTATCTAACAGTGTGCCTGGTTTTTGTAACTTTGATGTCAGATTAATTTGACCAAACAAAGGATTATTTTACTTGCTTTGTGTTTATTTTTATTCATTATTTATTCTAATCCATTTTTCTTATCGCCTCCCAGTGGGGCTTGATTCATGTCCATTTTTTAAAGTTTTTTTTTCTTTCGCTTAGCTTTCAACAAAAGATTCACATTAAAGAATCTAAGACAAAACTGTTCAAAGGCAAATTTCAACACAAGCAAATCATGATGCAGGGTGATTAACCTCCGATCTTGCCAAATCATTTTGTTGCCACTTTAAATGAGAAGGTAAATGAGAAGATTGTCGCAGATCTGAGAAATGGAATGAAGTATAGTCTCTGAAATGCTAATTTTATTCACATGAAAAGAAAACTTGATTCAGTGCAGAGAGTGTGTCACCATTGCTTTTGCAATGCTGCCAAAGAAATGCTGGAGAAGAAACGATTTAATGAAAAAGTCAAACGCAGCAATGAAGGCACTATATCAGACACGCTTCTTAAAGTCACTTGAATAAAAATAATTAAAGAACAGTTGTGGGTTTGGTTGAGTAAACGGCTTAAATGTTTCAGTGTCAAATCATTTTAGCATCTTTATGTTTTTTTCAGCTGGTTTGACAGTTGTGATTAGAGATATCAAAGCCTTGTCAGTGTGCCTCTTCAGATCACTTGGCGGGTCTGCTGTAAATAGGATCTCTGTGTGTGTATATTTTAGTATATACAGATATTCTCTATATTTGGAAATGATGCACCGAAAGTATAATCGTCCTGGCATAGAATATTTCAAGCATGTTTGAATATTTTGTCAACTTAGCACATTTTTGTTGGGGGGAAAAAAATCTATCCAAAAAGTACTTCCAAAGTGTTCCACAACATGTTATAAAAATGTGCTTTATTTTTTTGTTGCAGTGATGGGGTTGCAGCTTGTGCCGAATTAATTCTGTTTCTACGGAATACTGCTTTTATGTGCGATTATTATTGTTTGTGCCACACAGGCCTTTTTGGAGTGTTATGTCACTAGTTTGGATGACATATGCCAGGAAATGAAAAATAAAAAGCATATTTTTTGTACACTTCAGACTTATATGTAAATTTTGTCCCAGAAGAGTGCTGTAGGTTGTCAGGTATAAGTTCCTAAACCTTGATTTAAGCCTTTCAAGAGAACATTAGGACGTTCAGATTCAAGAGACACAATAAACAGCTGTTATTCCCAAAGTGGCATTTGAGTATCAATATCAACAGACCGCAAAACTCTTTAATCATCTTCTGCAAACCTATCAGCGCTAAGTATCTCGCCTCTAAATGAACAAATCGAAAATTTGAATTTAGTTCTTCGTCTCTTTGAAGTTCTGCTGAGCTCCTTACAGGCAACTTATAATGAAGAAATCAGGTCTTTGCTTGTAGGCGTGTTGGACATGAATTTCTTTTGATGCGTAGTCTAGTCGGGGGTTGTATATGTGTGCGCACGCGTGTATGTTGGGGGGGGGGTTATTTAAAAAAAAAAAAAAGATTCTCTTATCCAGCAGCTTGAATGCTAATGCTTCAATTTTTATGCCCCCAAAAAAGAAAGGGGCTGGAAATAGACCAGTGTTGACTAGAGCTTAATTGGCTTTTGACCAACCATGCTCGCAATGTTATCGATGGCTGGAGGGAACCGATGGAAGGATTTTTTCCCCTTCTCCCTCTCAGAGAGAGTGGGAAGGAGCAGGGTCATTGTAGCGAGAACAAAATGATTGGTTTTCTTTTAGCCAAGGCTCTGATAAAATGAGAGGGGGATTTCAAAGTTCCCCCTAATTGCAAGTTAATGCAGTATGATTTATGTTGCTTTGATTCCGGCAGGATGGGGAAAGTGAGGGAGGAAATCGCAGGGCACAGTAGGCATGATTTCTGCTAGTGTGGTGAGTACTTGAAACATAGTGGAGTGATTATTATTCACGACAATTCGCTCTGAGGAGGAAGATTTAAATTCAAATACTGCATAGTCTCATGGGAACATGCACATTAATACTACATAGACTACATAGAACCAAATGTGCTAGATTCTTCTAGATTACAATATCGATTAATGCGTTATATGCTAACTGACACATCAGACACAATTTGGCATTTATACATGTATCGCTGGGTCTGAGATACGTCAACCATAGTGAAGAAATAGATGTTTTTCTGTTGGACTAATAGCATTTACATTTAAATCCACACTTCACGTTCCTACTCTTACAACTACATGCTACGCACACAGCAGTTTATGGAGTTTTTAAACACATCCTTGTCACTGCCTAGCCGAGATTAAGCCACCAACCAAAAATATCCAGCTAACAGTGTCCTGTGGTCAGAAACTGAACACTGATGAATGACTAACACATACTGTGCAGCATTCGAGGATCAATCATCAATAACTTAACATCTGCAAGGTGGACCAACAGCTTAGATAAGATAAGATAAGATAAGATAAGATAAGATAAGATAAGAGAACCTTTAGATGTGTCTTATACCGTGGACAGTGAGTAGACACTGCTACTTTTTCCACTCTGTGAAGCACAGACACATTAACATTCCACTACTATGTTAGTGTTCCTGCTGTGCTGAGAATGATCCACCACTCAAATAGTACCTGCTCACTGGTGGATTAGTGGGGGTCCTGACTTTTGATGAACAGGATAAAGGGGCCTAACAAATGATGCAGAAAAACAGGTGGACTACACTCTGCAATTGTAAAATATGAGTGGCACCCATATACTGTAAATACACTATGAGTGTAATTAAAAGGTAATGAAGAGACCAGTTAGTGTACAGGCAGATAGGTTTCATAGCAGTTAATAAAATATTCATAGTTATCAATGACAGCCCATGACTTTTGCAACTATGTCTTCAGTTCACATAATACATGTTTAAAGCAAGAAATTACCTGTAGGAGAATTTTGATTCCTAAATTCTGGTACACTAACACTTTACAGCATACCTAGATTAAACACAGGCATGGAAAACTTGTATATATGCATATAGGTTTTTATTTATTTTATTAATCTTGCAACTGATAATATCTTACATGTGGAAATTTTACAGTTTTCCATTTTTAACATTTGACAGAAACTTGGTAAGGCTACCACTCATTCACAGTCAATGATATAGCTGACTTTCAGATGGCCTAGACCAGAATGTTCTCTCACAAAACTGATTACAGCCAAAATGTTATTGGTGTATTTTCCAGCCACTTCCTAATGGTAGTTATGTTGGTAGTTAATCTAATTTGTTAGGATTCTGTCTAGATCCTGAAGGCCTGACCTGCATCTACAAAGACATCATAAAAAAACATTCCTGTTCCGAAATAACAACCTAGAAATAATTCCGTTTCCAGAAAGGCCTAGAAGGCTCTGATAATTTACTGCTGCTAAATCTTAAAATGAAAAACTGCATTATACATCTAGGATTCAAAGTATTAAAATGTCACCATGGTCTTTTTCCTTGAAAGGGCTCACAACTTCTACAGGACTGCATTTGCAGGTGCAGTTGAGCATTGCTACAGCTGTTTTGACCTAAAGGCAGGACTTCACCATCTTTTGCTACAGCTGCTCCTGTCTTGTGAGCATGGCTACTCTGGCTACTGCAAGTTTATTTCAGGTTTAAATGGAACTCCAAATGTCGAATCAATTCACTTGTGCTCCTGTTGTATGTGTCTTGCCTCAACTCATTTTCAGACAACGTTGAAACACATTGCTGCCTGACACAGACAGCGTCTGTTCTTTTCAATTTGATGTCTAGCAATGGAAGATCAGGCCCTCAGGGTCTGAAGGGAGGTCAGCACACACTTCCTTTAGCATCCATTCAGTTCCACAGTTATATAGAGGCAATTTTGCCTGATACCACACAAATGCACTGGAATTGCTTGGACAAATGTTTGTCAGCATTTTTGTTTTGTGCCATTGTAAGCTAAAAGGCATCTCTGAGATTAACAAGAGATAAACAGAATGGAGAAAAGGGGAGGGGGTAAAATCATCAGCTATGGTTTTGATGTAACTATTGATTCTGGCAGCTGGACATAAACCTCTGTCTTGCCCACCCTTACACGGATGTGCTTGATGTCAGCAATTTTCCTACATTCTCTGTAATCCCTCCCTTGGTCAAAGTCAGCAGTCAAGGGACAGCATACAGGGGGTATATATGTGTGTTTTTTCCTGATCTAAAAGTCTTGCGGTCAAATGTTACTTATACAAGTCACTAAAGCAATCAGAATAAATACTCTCTATGGATATATGCAGATTATAGCTCACATTCTGCATTATTATGCAAAACATAATTTTACAACAATCATGGCAATTTATATAGTACATGTCCTGCTATTATAAGCTGTTTTGATAATCCACATGGTTATTTATGCTGAAGGAAGGGCTATGCTCTGCTGTTTTACTGTTAATGCAAGTAAAATATCTTTACTAGGGGAATTTAGCCATTGTGATACTGGATTGGTCACATACCGTTGCTCTTGTAACAAAAACTCACTTCTCTGAAATGGTAGCTTTGCACAAGAAGGAAGAATAATCATTGATTTTCATGTCTGTTAATGTAATGAGATTTGTAATGAGTCATTTTGGCTCTTTTCTATTCATCAGTAATCAGCTGGCATTTTTAATTTGATTCAATTAAAAATCTTTTTGACATGATACTGACAATATATTTGGTTCACCAGCAGAGCAAGCAGATGTAAAGTTTGCTCATCCATTTTGACTTTAATTTGAAACTAAACACAATACTGACAACAATGAAGTTATTACAAAGTAAAATTCATGTGGCAACTACCGGAATGGTAAGAATCTGAGACTAACCCATGAAAATATGTGCAGCATCATATTTTTTTCCAACATTTGCATCCATCATGGCATTAGTTTGGTTTAAATGCAGCAAAATTTATCCAGCTGCTAATCTGACTTCCCCTTCCTGACTCACACTCACACTGTATTTCCATCAGTGGCTAATTACAGACTTAATTATCTAAACATCGCAATTAACTTTACTGAGACTTCAGCACTCAAGACCACTTTGCCAGTTATAATTAAGCCTTTTTTGCATAAGTGATGTGAATGCTAATTAATCAATTAATATTCTGTTAACTCTGTTTGGATGTGAAGATCACCCGTCCCCAACATCAATATGCGGAAAGGGTGCTGTGTACTACACTTGTTCTGACATTGAGTTCTGTCTCTGTTCCAGATTTAGTCCAATAATGTTACCAACTAATTAATGAGAAGTTGGAGAACAAATACACTTGTTACAGAATTAGTTCATGAGAAGATCTTGTCAAATATACCTTTTAGTTAAAAAACACCCCTATATTAGGCTACAGAAGGGAGATACTTGTGTTACTAGCACTCTGTCTCTACTGGGTGAAACCTAAAATAAAATATTTAAATGTAAAAAATATTTCTGTAATATTGCAGCAGAGTGAAAATACTATATATTCAGGGTGCAAAAGCTGTCTTGATACACATCATAGTCTGTTTGCCCACAGCCTGCACTGTGCTCCTTATGAATCCATTTACAAAGTGACAGGTGTGTAATATGCATTATTATATTTTTTCTATTAAAGAATAATATTGTAATATTAAGGACAGAAGCATGCTTACCATTATGTTACATTACTGTGGTATGATTTGGAAACTGAGGATACTCATTGTTATAGTTTTGCAAGTGAAATTTCAGCTGCTTAACACTTCATAGTTGCCATTGTCTGAGTCCTCTTCATGATTTGCCATACATTTTTAAAAAGAGACAGATCTGGACAGCTTGAAGACCAGTCAGGCACACACACTCTCTCTATGAAGTCAGACTGTTTTAGGACAAGAATGAGGCCTGCCATTGTCTTGCTGAAATAACCATAGGCTTCCCAGGAACAGACTTCACTTTGTTGGCAGATTATGTCTCTAAAACCACAATATACAATCAATATTGCATACTGTAGATGGTGAAAGACTTAAATTCTTTGCCATTCTTGCATTGAGAATTTTTTTTTTAAGTGACTGACACTTCTCTGACAATGTTGACAAAGTGATGAGCCATGGCCTATCTGCTTACAAAGAAAATTTGGTGAATGCTCCTTTTATACTCAATTAGATTACCTCTGCCCAACTCTGTTTTTGAATGTGTTACAACCACCAAATTAAAAATGTATTTACAAAATACAATCATTGGTCAAACAAAATATTAGACGTAATTTCTTTGTAATGTTAAATAAATGTTCGAGAGAATTTACAAACTGCATTTTCTTTTGCTTTTAGTTCATTTTATAAACTTTCCTGGAAATGGGATTTGTAAAATAACTACACAATCAAACAAAACATGAAATGCTCTTTCTTCTGTTATTATATATTGCCTTCACAGCTCCCTTTCTCTGACTGTTGATCAGAGTAAAACATGTTTTGCTGTAGCCTTTTTTAAACTTTTTGAAGGTTCTACTTTTAGAAAGCTGCCAATAAAGTGACATTGACTTTTGTTAGAATTCACAATATATATTTTCTCTTTCCCATCTTTCTTGAAATTGTCCATGTTCATTGTCCACTTATCTTTTTTGGCCATTGCTTATGCGTTAGCTACCTTTAGAAAGGCAGATAGCATATAGTATTTGTATTATAAGCTATTCTCTGATAAAAACACATGAGTGGAGCACAGTAGCACCTCCTACATTCAATGTTGTTGATGTCAATGTTGTTTTGTCACTGACATAAATTTAAACACCAGAGAACGGGCCACATTAAACTTATTGTCAGAATTCATTGGCAGGCCTGATTAAAAGTCATGTCTGGCCTTCATATTGGGATATATACTTTAGAAGAACCACTTTTTAAATGACTAGTTGTTTGAAGAACTATTGTAGCAGATGTATGAGAAAAAATTGAAGAAGAGTTAAGACTGAACAAGAGCTGGAACAAAGATTGATTTGTAAATTATGTGCTTTGCCTTCTGTATTCCTCTTCACTACCAATGGGACTGTATGACTGCCATCACTGCCCCAGTCCTACTCTTGATCTCCGACTTCCTTTTACCTTCAGTCATGAACAGTACCCAGAAATTCTTGAACTATTCCACTTGGCCAAAATAATAACATCATCTGCAAAGAGCACAGAACATTCTAGAGTTCACCATACTCCACACCTTGAAATCCTGTTCACACTACTTATTAACAGAATTGGAGACCAGATGAAGAAAGGAAACTTTCTGGTTATTCTTATTAAAAGATGGGAATCACCACCCTTTGCCACACCACAGATATTGTCCCTGACTTCTTTAATGATCTCTCAATTTAACAATGAAATCTTTGAACAGAGTCAAATTGTACTCCATGTACCCAACCTTCCTTGGGTTGGGGACATGCTAGACTTTGTGTACGGGGGTCTGTTTAGCAGCCTCCTCTGTGATCTGATTCAACTTACCAGCAGGTGGTGATCAGTTGGTAGCTCTACTCCTCTTTTCATAACATACGGCCACTGGTCTTAAGAGATAACTAAGTCGATCACTGACTGCTAACTTTAGGAGTTCTGGTAATAGATACACTTGTGACCTACCTTATATTATAGACAATCCACTGATTGCACAGAAGTCCAGCAACAAAGCTCCACATAGGGTTAAGATCAGGCAGGCCATTGCTCTCAATAACCCCCTCCATGTTTCCCTATTATTGCCAAGGCGAGCTTTGAGTCCCTTCATGAGCCGCTCCACACCCCCCACACCCCCAAAGAGTTACCCTATCAGGAACAACATGCTCCAGACAGCAGAGCTCCTAGGCTCACACAAACCCCTCCATCATAACGTTTATATCATCATATGTTTGTGACCTCACTGTAAAACTGTGAATTTTCAGTTTCTTCTCTATTCATTGTTCTTTAAAAACTGCAATCTGTGGTAACTTTTTTATACCTGGAAGTGTCTGGATCTAGCACCTGGGTTTGAAATGCAGCGTTTTACAAAATACTTTGTACCAGCTTCAGCTTTCATTTGCAACCCATCCTCTCAATCATACGTATTTTGTGTTTTCTCACTCTAGCTCTCCTCAGCCATGTCTTCACTCCCTCAATCTTGTTTTTCTCCCTCATGTTTCTACCTTATTCAGTTCTCCTCTCCCTCTTTCTCTCATTATTAATGGCTGAATGGGGTTGACCAGGAGTGCTGAAGGTGCTATAAAGCGCTACTCTTCATCTGTGATCTGGCCCTGGTAATTAGACGGCATGGCTACCACAGCTCGCTCTGCACCATGCTAGCTAGATTAAACTCAGGGGAATGACCTGCCCCAGATTTTACGCTGCATTAAACTCTTAACAAATTAGAGATGGGTTATTCATGGACAGCTTAATTGCAAAGAGCATATGGTGTATTAACTCATAATCAAGATTAAATCATACATTTCCCAACTAAGATTTGTTCTTCTTCGCATTTAAGAACTGCTCACCCTCCCACATCAATGTGCTATTTTCAGAGTGTGTTACGATCACAAAATACTTCAGTAAAAATAACACGGCAGTTCATTTAGCTCTCTGAAGATTTTTTTTTTAACTGGTAAAGTTTTGGAAGAAGGTGCATTAATGGGGGGGGGGGGGGTGTCACACAATGCTGATAATTAATTGAGCATACCCTCCAATTAACTTAATTTTATGCTTTAAATTGCACTCTGGTGATTTTTTTTTCTCTTTCCCCCTGCTACCTGCAGAGGTGTGTTGACTATGTGACAGAATGAGTAATAACAGGTTTCATGGGAATTGTAGTTTTATACAAAAAACAACTGCATACTCAAGTTTTTTCCTTAATAATCTTAATAAACAGTGCTTTAAGCAAAACTGTACTGGTCTGAGAAAAGAAGAATGATTAAAGACCATCACAGTTACTCAAGACCATAACAGAATGAACATTATATAACCATGATTTATCAAACATCAGTCAGCCGGATGTCCTGTTGGAGTGTCTGCTGGGTGAGTGAGACACAGCTGGTTCAGGCAAATGGATTTTTTTATAGTACACACTACAAAACACCAAGATTGAGCTTTATGCATGTCAATTTAAACAGGAACGTTATGAGTTGCCGAAGCAGTACACATTAGGCTTTCTTCTCCTCTGTCTTTGGTGTAACTGGGATAACTAAATATTGTCACAGCATGTCCTTGCTTCACAGCTGGGACAAACCTGAGATTGGCTGATAATTGATTGATAAAATGATATACTTCTGTTCCACCTGATCTGCTCCCAGCATCACAGTAGCACAATAGCATAAATTACTATTCTAATTTGTGATAATTTAAATCCCTTGCTCACAAATTGCTGTGAACATCAATCACTCTGTGTTGATACAATAAGCGAAAAATATTTGTTATTCATTACAGAGAGAAATTCAAGATCATTTGTGCATGATGCCATTATGGGTGTAACATTACAAAAAAGCAAGAATCTTGAGTTAGTGAAAGAAATATTTCAACATTTTGGTTGTGGAAGTGTGAGAAATGGAAGAGGAAAAGATAAGATATATGTGGATGCTGTCAGAACAAAATCTTATATATCACAAAAATAAATAAAGAATAAAACAAAACAACAAGCAAAAACAAACAAACAAACAAAAACATGTAATAGGAAATGGAACATTCTGAACTTTTTATTTATAAGTCATTTTGGACCACTTTTTTAGGTCTGTTCCTCATGAAATGGTGACAGTATAAATGGCGGCTGATATTTTTGAGTAATGTTAAAGAACGAAAACAAAACAATCTTTAATTCAAAAGTTCTGTTTATAGCCATAGAAAACAAGCAGACTAATAACTAAATGATGTGTTCTGTCTGTCTGTATCTCCTCTAATTTCGCCTGTAATTTCAGGTGTGGGCAGTGGTGGCCTAGTGGTTAGGACACTGCCTTTGGGACCGGAAGGTCGCAGGTTCAAGTCCCAGCCCGGGC
>JBBPDA010000013.1:9448856-9459516 GCA_037974385.1 Arnoldichthys spilopterus | reverse complement strand
GTGTGATGGGTTAAATGCAGAGGTCACATTTCGTTGTGGTGCTTGAGTGTGTTCACAATGACAAATAGTCACTTTAATTTCCTCCAGGATCAGTAAAGTTTTTTCTGAAGTATATCCTTGACTTCAGAAGCTAGTTTTGTCCTCTTTAGCAGAAAGAATTTTTTGTAAAGGTTTGCATAATCGTTTACTAGTCTCTGAGACTGGTTTGTTGACATGTTTGACCACTTTTCCCTGCAAAATTCCTGCAGTTGAAAAAATCATTTTGGACCATTCCTTGGTCGATTTACTAGTGTGCATAGGATTATCATCATCCTGTTGAAATTTCACCTTGAGCTTTACTTACATTGCATTACTGAAAGCAATGATTGCAAGCTGCTCATTCCTTGAATCACCATAGGGACTGCAGACCATAACTGCATTTCCACCATCATGCTTCCCAGTTTTTTTTTTTTTTGAAAAGCCGTCTATGGTCTACACCTCACGTTTCCAAACAACTCTCTCTCTAGATCATTCCACAAGGCCTGGTCTTTGTTTAGGTTTTTTTTGTAGTTTTACTCTAATGTTCTTTTTCGAGAGTAAATATTTTTCCTGACATGTCACCCATGCAGATCAAATTTGCCCACTTCTGTAATTCTTGGAGATATTTTTTCTCATTAAATGGTTTGCTTGTCCTGGACAAACCTGTCGGTCGACTGAAATTTACATCATTTAAATGTACATCACGTAAATGACTGTCCTTAAAAATTAATTTAGAATTTTTTTTTAATCACTTGCCAGACTTATCCACATCGCATCCACAACTTGTTTCTGAAGGCCTAAGAGAGTTCTTTAGATTTTTAAATAATAGCACCTACAATTCATTAGCAGAGTAAACACCAGACCCTAGATGTCAGGTTTCAGTAAGACAGATTCCTCCTACAGGAGGTTCTATGACACCTTATCTGAAAAACCTGATTTTAATTTTATAGACTTTAGAGAGGTGTGATAAATTTAAAGGTAATTACTTTTTTAATGTGGCTAAAGATTTCTATTTAAAATTGTATTTAAATTATGAAAAATACTACACATGTTTATGCCATTTGTTGCAATATAAGCAGTAGGCACTGTATAAAAGAGGGAAAAAGGTATCTAAGACATAATGAGAGGATGAAAAATATGAAATCATTCATTCATATAAAATATATATGTAAAAATATAATACAAAAATAAAAAAATGGGCCCTTTAATTTAGATGCATAGTGTAAGATTGTATTGTAAAAAGCATTTCTATAGGTTTGTTCATCATGAAATGCTTATATAATATAAATGGTGCAAAAAAACATGCAAACATTAGACAAGAGTAGAGTTTATATAAGTTAAAAGTCATAACATATTTCATAGTAACACACAGAGTTGTTCCTAACATCCTCATTTTTAGAGTATGAAGATTACAGGACATGCAGATGATCAACTATATGAGTCCAGCTCTACTAGGAGTTGCACAGTCTGTTCTGAAAACAAAGCATCTAAAGAGGGAGGCTGAATGTTTGATTGCTGGTGCTGAATCAGTTATTTGTTCATATGTGTGCAGATAGACTAGTTAAAGTGTAGTTTGTATTGCCTCTATAATCTTAAGATTGAGATTGCAAAAGGTGAGTCTCTGGATTAAGCTTAGCAGATTCCAGAAGTTATAGTGTGTGGTGCGAGTCAGTGATTTATGACTGTTTTAGTGTTTCTCCCTGGTGCTCTTTGTGCTAGCACTGCATGCTGTATTGTCTCTCTCCTTAAAAGAATTTCTTCCTTTTTCTTCCTTTTCTTTCTCTGTAATTTTACATCTATGGCAATGCACATCATCATTTACTGGAATACACACCACAATGTCTACCTCCAGCATGTGAGGTGTATAGGCCTAAGTATATGCACATCAACCATAGCACTGTGGTGATGATGGACAAAAATGGGTTAACAAATTACAGTAAACTGTACATGGAAAATATTATAAGATCAAAATATAATGAAAAAGAACACTACAAAAGGCTGCAGGGTAGAGCAGAGGGAAAAAAAATAAAAGTCTCCTGCCAATAGCCCTGACATTTCCCTCTGTTGTTCCAATCTCACCAATAACAATTAGCTTATAATTGTGGCTGTAATTATGATTAAACATTTGGTGTGGTGCCAGAGAAGCACTCTCCTGTGTAACTTCAGCATCTTCATTTTCCACTTTGTACAGGAGCTGCAGGCAAGAGTGGGCTGCAAGCAGGCAAAATGCATGCCACTAGCTTTAAGCATGCCCAAGTGGGGAGGAAAAAACTGTTCTGAACAAAAAAAGGTCCCTGGAAATTGATAATTGTGTGGAGGCTGTAGTAGACCATCATGTTTATATTTTAAAGTGTGTGTGTGGTGGATACCACCCGCTGGCATGGTACACTGTAGATAATTACTCCAAATGTGGCTGGTAATACATTTGCTGTTCTGGACCCAAACTTTAAATCGCTATAAAATTCACCATTTTTCTAAGCAGATTTCCAGCAGTTGTTGGTGTTTGACTAATAATGAACGATAAAATCTTGCCCATGGGGTATGATCAGTTGTTGAGGTTTTTTAGTGGTCGTATTTTATATATACACACACACACACACACACACACACACACACACAAGAACACTAAAACATTGTTTATCTCATTATCTAATTAGAGTGGC
This sequence comes from Arnoldichthys spilopterus, assembly GCA_037974385.1. NCBI lineage: Eukaryota > Metazoa > Chordata > Actinopteri > Characiformes > Lepidarchidae > Arnoldichthys > Arnoldichthys spilopterus. The sequence goes on along the minus strand of JBBPDA010000013.1, from coordinate 9,456,835 downwards.
AGCTGCCAAGACAGAATGTGAACAGTCAGTTCTTAAAGTTGATGTGGTGGAAGCACAAAAATGGGCAAGTGTAAGGATCTGAGCTACTTTGAAAAGCATCAAATTCTGTTGGCTAGATGACTGAGTCAGAGGATATCGAAAACAACAGGTCTTGTGGAGTGTGCCAGGAATGCAGTAGTTATTATGTACTAAAAAGGATCCAATGAAGAACAACCAGTGGACCGTGTACAGTCATGGATGCCCAAGGCTAAATGATGCTTGTGGGGACTGAAGAATACGTCATCTCACAAAGAGCTACTGTGGCACAAAAAGTTACTGCTGGCTATGATACATATCTCTCAGAACTGTCCTGGCAACAGAAGGGGACCTACAGAAAAGTGGTCAGGTGATTTTAATGTTATGGCTGATCAGTTTATATACACATAAATTCTTTACAGGAGAATAAAAAAAACATTCTTAAGTGTTTTTAAGGAACAAAAAATCTAATCCTATGAAAATAAAGAAAGGAAATTGAATAGAATGGAAGCGGAGGCACATCTCTAGGCTCTTCTCTGTAAACACACACACTTCTGTATCCGGTAAGGTCTACTCAACCTGAAACTTCAGCTTTAGTTTTGGTTTCAAGATCTCTGTTGGAACGGAAGGAAGGAAGGGAAAGAAAGAGAGAAAGACAGAGAGACAGACAGACCGGACAGGGAGGTGGGGTGTTCACTCGAGAGGATAAAGACAAGCAGGGGAAAAATGCTTTCTCAAAGGAAATGTGCAAGTCGGGAGGCGCTGAAGGGAAAAGCTTGGGGATAAACGTCTTGTCAGGTATTTCCCATACAAGTCTCCTCTACAATTTATGGTCAAAGCCAGCAATAAAACAGGGTGACCATCTCAGACAGCACTTTAAATTTGAAACGTTCACCCTCACTGCAGCTTTAAAATGTGGTGGCATACTCAGCTTTCTTTTTTTCCTCTCATTTCAAATGCAGAGTAAAGATTTTACACATCTGGTGACCCAGTCTTGTCTAAGATTACGGAGTTACAGCATTTTTGTTTTTTTTAATATGTATTTGATGTTATTTGTTATTATATATGTTCTTATTGATTCCTTTAACTTCTGAATGTCCTGTTTACAGGCCTGTACCTGCCCCAAGTCAACTCGCACCCACCCTCTCCCTTCTACCCCATCCGCCCTCCCTCTCTCACTTTCTCCTTGCACAAACTCAAATCCAGCGGATCATCAGCCGGTTCCTGTTGCTAGGCAACTCCATCGCACAGATCCTCCCGGTAGAGTTTTGAAGGTAATAAAACAATGCCCCAAGATAAACAGAAGCTGGAGTCCGGAAAGCACTGAAGGGAGAAAGCAGGAATGATGCTAACTAAGTGTAAATAACTCCTATGGCTTCTGCTGCTGACTGAATCCTAATGCTTCTAATTAAAAGAAGGGGAGCAAGAGAGATTATTATTAGTTAGCCATGTTAGTGAAGGGGTACTGAGTGTATTAGCACAGCAGGTACGATTTCACCCAGGCTTATTGATCACACGTTTGTTTATCGGATTTTAGGTGCCATCGCTATGTGAGGCACATGGCCAGTTGCAGCTTCTGGTTTGCTCTGCACTTTTGCTAATTGAACACAAAGTTAATTAACGTTCTAGCCATTTCACCTTGCATCAAACAACGTCTTCACAGCCCAGTAAGAAGAGCTTCAGACTAGAGAACACAAGAGGAGCTGCAGAACAGACCTTCAAAGTGATGGTGGGTCAGATGGGTCATGTTTAATGATGGACAGGGACATCTTACACTGCCTTTATTGCAAATGAGCCCTTGCTAATCACTGACCACTTAAACTGCAGTCTTATAATTCACAACTTGGTTTTTGAAATGTAAAATTTCTCTTGCATTGCATAATGAAACACCTCATGGAATGGCCAGGTCTCAAGGATGGTTCATGAAACAGCCAGTCAAAATGATTACCATGTTATCACTTTAAACATTATCATTTCTTTGACATGGTCTTTGGACCAGAAAATAAAGCATACACATGGGATAAAAGCCTTTGGAATAAGTTTGCTTATTAAATGGTAATTGGCTAACTAAATGACCCATTTGACTAGTAAGATAATCTTAACATGTGCCATGATTTGCTTTATGGCTATGCTTTCAATAATACATACATTTTCTCTCTTTACTTAAAAAAATGCTACAAAGATGCAAATGCAGGCAGCAACCTACCCTTAGCAACATTATGGACTTTGTGGTTTCCACTGTGAAGTCCACCTTCATATCCAGGGCCCTGAGGTGAGAGGGCAACATGGTCTGCATTGCCAAGCGAGCCCACAAATATGTTCTTCTTGAGACATCTGAAGACTTTTAACCTGCTTCAGGTTCTAATGATCCAGTTCTACACAGTGATCGTCCATCCTCACCTTGGATTGGGTACCGAAAACCAGAGCCAAAATGATGATGCTCAGCACATGAGTTGACAGGGTGTCCCAATAGCATTGTCTTAGGCTACGCTTAGATTTGGCATGCAAATGAAACTGGACAGTTATGGGCTTACTCATGAACTGATAGCCCTGTTGCATACAAAATATTTGTTACAGATAGACATGTACTGGAAAAAACAGTTTTGAGGGAGTTGTTAAGTAAGGTACTGGCTGCAGGGCTGCGGTGACAATGATAAGTAACGCATGGATGTTGACGGAAATTTTACTTTACTAGAAGCCCATCTGATGTGATCCCATAGAAGTTACTGTTATACAAAAAACTGATGCCAGCTATGATAGAAAGGTGTCAGAACACACAGTGTACCACAGTCAAAGATGTTTTAGATGAACAGGAAGGACCTACACAAAAGCTGTTTTTTATACTTTCAGTTTTTCTCTTATTCTGAAGACCATAGGAGTGTCATAATACATAGAGTTTATGACTGGATATGATTTACAATGCTAAGTTCACAGTTCAACGTTTTCAAAATATTTGGACTGAAATTTAATTTAAGAAAAATGATTTAATTGTGGAACAATTTACTAATAAAACTAGAGCCAAAAGGCAGGGGGAGGGTGACATATGAAATGGATGGGTTGGACTGGGTTGTTGATCGGCACTGGTTTAAAAATACAATTGTATCAAATAGCACGCTTATTTTGTCCATGTCCATGATGTACAGTGTCACAATTTCACATTGCAGTGTCACAACACTGCTATGCATTGTTACACACCTAGACAATATATTGGTCAATTTGCTTAAGAAATAAAATTTTAAAAAAGATCAAATTTGCCTTAGAAATAAAAAAATGGTGTTTTAAATATTATTTCAGTCATTGTTTAGACATGTAAAAAACCTAAACGGTATTGAACCCTATTCTCACATCATCTGTTCCATCTGGTTTGGATCCTTCTCCTATCAAGAACGAGCCAAGCCCCAGTGCATAATCAGGACAGTGGAGAGGATCATCGCTTGAAGTCTGCCAACACTTCAGGAACACTGACAACAGCAGAGTCATGAAGTGCACTGGCTATATTCGACCCTTTCTCAGTCTGGACATCAAAGCCAAAACAGGATCAAACTGTAAACTAACATACATCTCATACTCTATAATTGTATTCTAACACAGTACTATAATGCTTATTCATGCAACTGTTCACTTACTGTAAATAATAGTTATTCTTTAGTCCTTAGACCTTGCACATATGTACATATTCACTTACTAGCCTTTTTCACATTATGGTGTTTATTCTATTTTTCATTTATTTTTTCAGTTAGTTCACATTTATTTTCTCACCCAAGTCCCATTTCTAGAAAAAACAAGTTTTTTAAGATAAAATACAATAAAAGCAAGAATGTGTAATTCATTAAATCTCTTGAATATGTTTTTATAAAAAAAAGTAAAAAAAAAAGATTTAAAATGTTTTCACTGATCAACTGCATGTTATTAATAAAACATTTAGAATTTTATTATTTCAACACACTCAAAAAACAGGCTTTTACCATTGTGTTACATCACCTTTCCTTTTAATTAAACTGTTTCATCATATAGGAACTGAAGAGAGAAATTCTTGTAGTTTTTTAAGAGGAATTTTTGCCCATTCTTGCTAGATACAAGACTTTAGCTTCTGAACAATCAATTGTCTGATTTTTCTTCTCATAAAGCTCCATAAGTTTTCAATAAGAGACAGATCTGGACTGCTGGCAGGTCAGTCTAATACACACTGTGTATATGAAGCCATGCTGTTGTAGCATGTATAGAATGAGGCCTGACATTGTCTTGTAGATATTACTATGAAACTCCTGGGAAAAGTTGTCACCCAAATCCCAAAATGCACCTCTGTGTCAATGGGACCTTCACACCCATGCCATGGGCATTGATTTTCCCCTCCCCGTACCATGACTGATGTAGGCCTTTGCACATTCACTGATAATAGTCTGGATGGCCCATTTTATCTTTGGCACTGAGAGCTTAAAGTCCATTTTCAAAGTCCACATTAACAAACTGAAAGGTGGACTCATCTGACCACAACATACAGTGGGTTCGGAAAGTATTCAGACCCCCTTCAATTTTTCACTCTTTGTCATATTGCAGCCATTTGCTAAAATCATTTAAATTATTTTTTTTAATTGTTGCAGATTTATTAAAAAAAAACCCTGAAATATCACATGGTCCTAAGTATTCAGCAAATGGCTGCAATATGACAAAAAGTGAAAAATTGAAAGGTGTCTGAATACTTTCCATACCCACTGTATGTTGCCACTGTTTTTCGGTCCATCTGAGATGAACTGAGTTTCTGTATAGAACTGAAGTTTGGCTTTCTCTTTGCATCTCTTGAAGCAGTGGTAGAAAGACTGCAGTTTTCTAAAATCATTTTATGGAAAAAAGCCCAACTTTTCTGGAAATTAGTTTTTTTTTCCTTTTTCACTATTTACTATTACACATATTATCTACACTATTATCTTGGCTGTTTTGTATGATAAAAGTCATGTAACTTACTTGGCAAAATATAGCGATTCTCATAGCATTTTCATATAGTGAGAATATGACAATATATCAAAAATACAAGCCAAGTAACTTAATCACATACAAAACATTCAGCCGTTACAGCAGTTTAGTAAAGATTTAACTAAATCTAGCCTAATAAATATTATTCAACAACAATTACAATTTTCCAGTAATTAATGTAAAGACAATGGCGATTAATACAGCAGGTCTGCTCACCTGTGTCAGTTTCTCCTTCTGTCTCTCCTTCTCACTCACTCTCTCTCTCTCTGTCTCATTTTTACCCTCCCTACTTTGATGGTATTTCAGCCTGCAACCGTATTTAGTTGGTGGTTAGCATGGTGACTTTGGCTGCAGATTTGAATGGGAGATATGCGTTTCTCCTAATCAACATGCAAATCTCTTTCCCTATTGGGGCATTAGTGCATCTTGGAGGGTGAATATTCCAGCTCAAATTGAAAGATGATGAATGCCAAGCCATCCTTCGGCGAGCAAAGGAAGCGGGAGCTCTGAAATTAAAAACATGGCGAAGGAAAATGGAAAAAAGCAGAGCAGAATGTGATGTTGATGTTATGGAGATGGTTTGACGAGAATATAAATGACGGGAGAAATTGGAAAGCAGACGGTGGCGTGCGTGCATGTGCCGAGGTCACATGGAGTGTAAGAAACAGCAAATATCAGCTCAATAGTGTGTGGAGACGTTTGTATAATCAGGGTATGCCTACTTGGTAGCATGTTGTCAAAATTCAGTTTAAATGCAGGCCTACACGTGTCCTTTGACACTGACATCATCTAAAACAGGCATGAGCAGCTGTTTTGAAGTAGTGATGGGTGTACGTTGGTGACATGAAATGTGCAGGATAGGGCAGAATGAGCATTCGCCTAGGTCTTGGCATCGCCTAGGTTGTTTAAGCTTGTGTGTATGTGTGCATATGGTGGTGAACCATGATGCACTGGGATTCCTGCTCATTTGGTCCTGTCAGAAAGAGAAACACTCACTTGGCACGTGTCATGTTGGGGTCAACGCCCTCCTTCATGTCTGTGTGTGTCACTGGCCTTTCAGCACGTGGCTTTTATTTTGCATAGACAGAGCTTGCTGTGACAGGCCCTCAACCAGCCCCAGTAAAATCAGACAGACACACAAAAAGTTGTGTTGAGGAAATTGGGCTTGGCTTAAAACAGCACTCAACATATGGGTAACCATGCGATGAAAGAAATAACAGATTGGATTTTTTTTTACAATGGAACTTTATGGACCTGACTTCTGACTTACTAACTGGACCTTTCTGCTTTGCTCTGTCGACAGTGATGAACCTATTAGAGCCAGGCCTTCAGTTTGGGCTATAAATATCAAAACAGAGTAAAAAATCTGTACAATAATGCTAATTTCTGGGAACCACCATACGAGAGTCTGAGATCACTGAATATGTATAGTATGAAGGTATTCCTGTACCATTACATTTTTCTCTCTTTAAAATGGATTATGTAACACACACCCCCAACCATCCAGTTCTGTTGGGCCCACTAACTACAACTCCCAGTTTGTAAGAGTGTAGCTTTGCCCTTGGCATAAATCAGGCAAAGTCTCTGTTCACCAGTGCTCATGCCATCTTCTAGACTGGTTCTTTGAAAAGGGATTCATACGGGATGTGGATGTATAGCCTAACAGCCTGATCATTTATAAAGAATTCAGCTTGATGACCTGAATCAGGTAGTCACCAGACAGAAAGGAAACAAAATGAAAGCCTTTGAATTTCATGATGGTTGAGCTCACGTGGGTGCCAATCTTACAGCATAACTAATGTAAGAATTGGCCCCTAAGAATAAGCACATAAATACACTGGTTCCTTTAAATGGCTTTCTCCACATTTGAACTAGACCCAGCTGTGTTTTTCATGTGTTGACCAAACCCATGAACACTTCGTCCACTGAAGCGCAGGTACTTTTGCTTTTAGCTGCACTTAGACACACTTGAGTGCTGCAGACTGGACAGATTGAACCCTTTTTAGTGGCCATCAAGAGAACATTCTGTACTCGTGAGTGCTTCTTTCTTTTATCAGCATGGTGCAATCTGACCTGCACCTTTATTAGCATTTCTTTCTCCGTTGCAGTGCTTGTTGAGTCAAAATAAGATGATTATGTTTCTTCTTTCTACTTTACAAATGGTTAAGTCAGGACTTTGGACATCAATTAAATCCCCCTTCTTCAGCATTCCTGCCCGTCTGAGTCAGGGTGTACTTTTTTTGCTTCTATTTTAGAGTTTTGAGGATGTATTTATTTATTTATGTCCATCTTTCTTGGAGACTGCTCTTCTGAAGCACTTAGCTGACCAGCTAGCAGAGACGGGCTTTGATAAATGGCTGAATGTGCTTTGCTACTGAAATTTGACTCAGAGTTTTAATGAAAGGATGTGTTCCTTAGCTGGCCTTATGTTGCCCAGACTCAGGGCTCTAGCCAGGCAAGCTGGGGTGGCCATTAATGGCAGAACCATGCTTTAATAAAGAAATGCAGAAATTCAGTGTTATTAATGTTAATTGTTCTTTTTTCTGCATGTGTTTTCATCACTGCTGAAATACGTATAAATTTTGGCTAGTACTCTAACAAATTCCTTGTGCGTCCAGCACGTCTAGATCTGATTGGCTACAATTACATAGTCCAGCTCATGTAAACTTGCAGGAACGGAAGTGGATTAACTGGTAAACACAGCCTTTTGCTGGGCGTTGACTAACATCAGTATCATCAGTTAAGCTTAGAGAGCAAATGATACATAAAATATGAGCAACTGTTACAATGCAGCCAGCACAACAGGTTCAGTTTTGCATATCAAATTGAAACACATACACTCAAACACACAGGATACTGCTCTACAGTGCCGTCTGAGCAGACTAACATTTTGCTTCATGTGTTTTTCTCTAAGTCAACCCACACACACACACACACACACACACACACACACACACACACACACACACACACACACACACACACACACACAC
>JBBPDA010000013.1:9411486-9442192 GCA_037974385.1 Arnoldichthys spilopterus | reverse complement strand
GTCAGCTGGGATTGGCTCCAGCTTCCCCGTGACCCGGAAACGGAAGAAGCGGTTGGAAAATGGATGGATGGATAATGTCAAAAGATTTCATTTCAAACAATTTTGGACTAGTTCTGTAGTCAAATTCATTATGAAATTGTTGCACAATGTGAAGGGCACATGTCCTTTTTAAGTTATGTAAAGAAAAAGAACCAAAATGGATATAAGTTACTAGATTTCATCCTGACAATGATGATATTCTGAATCCACGAAATACAAAACATCAAAACTCAATTTCGGATCGCCATCTCTAAATAGTGCCAGCACACTTAATGAAATCTGAAACATTCCTTGTGGTCTCAGGATCTGTAGAGAGATATGATAAACACACATTACATTCGATTTCATTATTTGTTTTATTTTAAGCTGAAGAAATAATACCACGCTCATATAATGTGATCTGGGAAGTTAAAACCTTAAGGTGACTGCCAAATTTATTGCTATTTTCACCATAGCCCAAGTATGCTCTTGAGTTCCAATGAACCATGGTCCTGGCTTCATGATTTTAAAGGATAAGAAATTGTCAAACTACCAAATGGAGTCTAATTCTGGAGAATTACACTGGTTATGCTATTCACCATGCAGCGGATGAGATATTTCCTGTAATCATTCTGACATTTCACATTCTATATTTGTTGGGCACACTTTCTCAACACTTTGAAGGTCACTTCTAAATTATCTTAAAGCATGCAAATTGCATTGCCCTCCTTTCTGTTTTTTAAGCAATGAAAAGTAGACCTTTAAATGTCTCCTGGATGGTGGATTTATTCAGGTTTTCATTTTGAAAAGATGGTGAATTTTGTTGCATGTATGTTTAGAACCCATAAACCTCAATGCAGTCTTGAATAACTGCCTTAAAAGTGCTGCTGTTAGATGCACACTTGGAAAAGGTATGTTTCATATTAGTGGCCATTTTATTATAAAGAAAGCTAGATAGAGGTCAGCAAGCCATCATGTTTATGTTGTATATTATCAAATACCACAGGCTATGCACAAAATACTGTCTTGTGTGAGATGCCATGTTCTCATTGGTCCCTCTTATTCATTACACAGGAAATCAGGGGCGCCACATACACCAAGCAGCCAAATCATTATGGCGATCTGCCTAGGAGCTGCTGGTCCTTCACATGCCATAAAAACAGCACCAACATGCCAGGTCTTGACCTCTACAAGATCTCAGGGGGTGCCCTGTGATATCTGGCTACTAAGCATTAGCAGCAGATGTTTTAAGTGCTGAAGGTGTCAAGACAGAACCACTGTGGATCAGACTTTTTGTTCCATAACATCTGGAGAATCTGAAGGCCAACACCCTGAACTCTTTGTCATGCTCCTCAAAGCATGATCCTTAAATCAAAAGGCCAATTTTATCAAGGAATACCACTGCAATGAAGGGTGTGGCTAGTGCACAACAGTTTTAGTAAGGGGGCATGTGCCAAATTGTCATCCACATGGGTCCCAGACCAAGGCTTCCCAGTAGACCATTGATATTTTGCTGACTTCTTCCACAGAGGTCCTTCTGTTAATGACCAGATGGGATAGCCTTATGAATCAATGAGCTTTCAGTGCCCAACACCCTTATGCCAGTTTGTAGTTTGTCCATTTTTGGATCATTGTTAATAGGTAATGACAGGGAGCCCAAAAAGAAGCACAATGCTGTATTTATTTTTCATTGCATTGCAGCAGTTTCTGAGTCTGTATAAAAGCATTCAGGACAATTCATATCACTAAGGGCTTGTTATTGATTTGTTTAATCACAGTTGCTGTTAATGTACCATATTACAACATATTTGTTACTGAAGATGAAAACAAATCAATAAAACAGTTGTATTTGGTTTAGTGTAGTAACTGGAGAGGTTACCCATTTACATTATTTTAAAGTGGGGGGATATAAATAGTACTCCCCTAGAAAATCATGCCGTGAGAAATTGGATATGTTTCAGGGAAGTGGGAAAACTACATTTTGCAATTGTTTTTGGACCAAAATGAGTTAGAAAACGCCCTTTAACCATCGTATATTGAATGTCACACTCCCTGTTTAGCCGCTCCACCCACCTTGGTGCATGTGGGGGTTTTTTTTCAGGCCAACAACAAATAAGCTTGCTTCCTAACAAAAAAAATATTCTTGCTTTACAGTGCTTTACGTGCCAGCAGAAAAATTGATCCCAAAAAATTTATTAAAGTTTAATAAATTTAAAAATGTATATTTGAAATTTATTTAAATTAATTGCTTCTCACCACATAACGTTTTTACACAAAACACAACTGCTCAGCTATGTGTTTAGACTAATAATGTACTAACATGTCATTCCAGCATGGAAGAATTTAAATAACATGCTGCTGGTAAGAATAATGTAGTTTACTCAATCATAACTCATTCTTTTGTCAGAGTAACAATAAAAAAGTACAGGAGAGTGAAGTATATTCCTATCCCACTGTTTTACTACACAGCATGGCAGTTTGTGACAAACAAAATATAAATCTACAATATAAAACACAATATGTAAACACAGATTACTGTCTTGCTGAGGTGATACTAGAAGTTCAATTAACTCAAAATGTTAAAGCAATAAGGTTACTTACATTTTTAATGCAAAAACACACGTTTTGTTTTACAATGTATGTATTTTTGGCTTATAAAAATTCTTATAAAATACCTCACCACTAAGAACACATTATTTAAAAAAGAGTAGATTTAAATGTAAAAGTAGATGATTTTGTTTTTGATTTATGGCCGAGATGACAACCACCAACACATTTGTTATGTTTCTTTTTTTTTTAATGCCACAGCTCTAGCAAGCCCTTATTGACTTGCCTCCAGTGAACTGCAGTGGCCTGAATGCTTCCATTGGTGAGCGAGGAGACATGACTTAGAACTGAATAGGTTTCTGCACAATGGACAGACATTTTTGCTACATGTTTTGCCATGTATTCCTTATAAGAAGAGATTTCTGGCCTGGAAGAGATTTTTTTCTGGATGTGCAATACTCCCATTGTTCCTTATACATCAGGCAGCCATCGTTTCATCATGTCATTCATAACATCCCGAGCATGGCCATGTGTGTTTGAATATTTCATAGCAGACTGATGGATTCCTAATCTTAGCTTGGAGCTAGCGTTTTGTCACAGCTCCATTTTCAGTCTATATAGCACTCCTTTTCACTCCATCTGTGTTTCACACTGATTCTTTCACCCTGACCTCCCTTACTCTCTTTGGCTCAGAATTCAACACCACTCTGTCGCTGTCTCCTTTTTTCCTGCCTCTTATACACACGCACATACGCACATTTGTACATGAACATGCAATAATAATACACAGCTTGTTTTGCACTGTACGACTTAACACGACCAAAATGTCTCTTAGATAATCTAAATGTTTATTAATGAACGTATTACATTAGACTTGGATTCTATTTTCTCTAATTACAATCCAGTTACATGCCCCACTGTTCATCAATAACCAATCTCCGCTAAATGATAGCGGGTCTACCATGTAATTAGGCACAGCTCGAGTAATCAGTAGTTGTAGTATCTGTAATGAAACATCTGTATTTACACTGAAGGAAGGTACGAAGCCCTTAGAATAGAGCAAATAAAAACAAATACCTTAGGACCTAACGCATGCGTTTAAACAATAACATTTACAATGGCACAGTGTTTGAGGTTTTTTTCCAGGGCTTCACCAAATTAAGGAGGATTAATTTCAATCTTAGAATAAATTCTTATGTCATTTCAGCCAGGTGCAGATTTTCAAACCTGCTAGCAGACACACAACAGTGTTAAAATGCTTCTGGGGCTAACTCTGAATTCCAAGAGCCAATGATCATGACAGTGTTATGTGATTGGAAAATTAAATTAAGCCCCAATCAAGATAAAGCGCTCCTCAGCAATTAGGAAACTTGATAAGTTAATTCTGATTTTGATGAGTCTGATGTGCACTTGCTCTCGGCAGTCATTTAAGCTGCATATTTGTCGGGGGATGTCACATTGTAAGAAAGTAATTATTCATTAATTTTCATAAATGATGTCCTAGAATACCCCCCTCAAGTGCTGGCAGATAAGTCAATCACTGCAGACATTGCAACATCTCAAGCCAAAACCTGAGAATAAGGTTCAGTTTTGGCTAAACTCCTAGGGAGAGTCTTTCATATACAGCACCTTTATGGTTTGGAACAACCACACGTTCCATCTACTGCAAAACTGTAAAACATTTACTGCAATTCTTGATAGGATTTTATCACTTGACCTATAACTACTGCTCAACCACATATGGGCACCATTATCACTATCCTACATTTTTCATAGTACCGCCGGATCCGTACTACAATGCAATGTCATGTATGTTTGACATAACCTGATTTTCTCTATTGTCAGCATATGACTTTAGAGCACTGTTACAGAAACCTTTATTGTTTAAGCTTTTATTTGTCCATGATGCTAATTTACATTAATGCCCATAGGTTTTGCAGTGTTTGCAGTGTCGTAGATTTGCTTTCCCACCTTGACTTTAACAGTGTTTTGTAACTGAGTGAGTCTGCCTGTGAAGTGAAGTGAAGTGATGCACACATGGAGCAGCGGGCAGCTATCAACAGCGCCCGGGGAGCAGTGTAGTGGGATGGTACCTTGCTCAAGGGTACCTCAGTAGTGCCTGGGCCGGGACTCGAACCTGAGACCTTCAGGTCTCAAAGGCAGTGTCCTAACCACTAGGCCACCACTGCCCAAACACCACTGTGTGGAAAACCCAAAGCACAAAACCCACTCACTGATGCAAAGCACCACTGTATGAAAGACCTAAAGGAAAGTGCTAACAGTGCCCCCTTACACAGAATATTTTGCCTACTAGATTCATTATAACAACAATAACAACAGCAATAGTATCACATTTCATTTATATAACACTTTAACAAACCCAAGGATGCTTTACAAAGAATGAGAAGGAAAACAAATGAACTAATTAATGAATTCATAAAGCAAAAGAGAAGAAGGAGAAATTGTGAAGGGATAGAGATAGGTCTTAAGTTCAAAACTTTAAGTAGAGGAAGGGAGGGAGTTAAAGAGTTTAGGGGACATAGCACTATTTTGATTTGCACTGTTTTACTTAAAGTATTTATTATACTTGAGTTAATAAATAATGACATATCACACATACCATGTAATCCAGTATGAAAGATGTTGCTGGTAAATATAACAGTCAATTATTGTTTGACTTATGCTACACAAATCGGGCAGGGAACACAGATCAAGCAGTGACATAGGTATTATGCATGTTTTCATTGCAGTTTTGGGCAAAATAGAAGTGATTTTTTGTAAAAAGTGGACAATACATAGTTTCAAATGGTTTCTGTTTCCATTGAGTGATACCATGAGATTACAGCTGGGTTTTCTCCTCTCGCAATACTGAGAGCTTATCTATTTTGGCAACCATGGTAGTGTGTAATCAAAGGCGATGAGGGCATGGGATGTGCACAACAATGGAACAACATCCCAATAATACCTGGCAGTGGCCACATATCAGGGATTCCTGTCTGCTGTAATTTTACACAGATCGAGTGTATTCTAACATCTGTAAGCCTTGTTTGATGAGTGTGTCCTGCCTGAGAGAGCCATTTCCAACTGAGAAACAGATGAGCCATTGCTCTTAAACTGGCCACCTGTGCATAGTAACTTAATGTCATGTGTCTTAACTTTTGCACAATAAAATACTTTATACTTATATACTTATAAAAAACTTTAGAGTTTTTTTGGAATTCACATTAAGCAGATTAATGAAAGCCTACTGACTGCTACCTCCAGGTTCACTCTGAATCTAAAAACCAATGTGACCAATATTTTAACCATCATAGCTTTGGTCTATAGAGATCAACTCGAGATGCTTTTCACATGTTCCCTGCAGAAAGCCAACTAGGCCAAATTACTGACATAATTTATCATTGACATGGCTTTATGAAGGCTTGTGAATTCAGAAGTAGTCTGTGTCTCACTCTGAAATTATGTGACTTCTGCTTACCTCCTTGTTTTTTTGTGAATGATTATGCATCCTGTTTACTGGCCATTTTGACTTTTACAGGATATGACCAACAGATTACTAGGTACTTCTGTTGTAAGCTTTAATTCCTCTTCCAGATTTTGTTCCCTTGGTTACTATTCTCAATCACCAATTACTCTTTCCACAGTGCGAGAACACTGTGGGCAGATGCAAAATATTTGTTTGAATATGAAGCATGCACGATGGTTCTGCCAACTAGTAAAAAAAAGGGCAGTAGAGTTCGACGACTATTCTGTCTGGGTATAATTACAGTGAATTTCAATGGGCTTCCCTTCAGTGCAGCCATCCACTGGGTGTCATAAGGCGATATGAGAAACGCATTGTGAAACAGCAAAAGTTCACAGTTTGGACACCATACAAAGCTGGTTTCATTATCTCAGTAATTTGAGGTCAGAAACACCCAATGGTTCCAATTATTTTCCATAATAGGGCCTGCGGTGTAATATTTGGCCAACATGGCGTTTTGGGTTGTATTTAAATTTTTTAAGTTATTGCTTTTTGGAGGCGGATAAAGAGTTTTTAGCAACAGGCTTTGAATGAGGAACTGCTGAGAGAAGTCAAAATGAAGATGGATATGGTTGAATATGCATGACACAAGCTGTTTCATGATGTCAGATTCATGCTTGGTGAAGTAACACATTCAGAAAGCCTACACACATACACAGAGAAGTTTTTTTTCTGCATGCAAATGAAACAGACATTGCTGAGATAGGGCCTGTTCTTAAAGACAAATGTGTGAAATAAACACAACGAGGTGTCTGACATGGTTGTGCTGTGTGGGTGAGTGATCTACAAATCGACACCTTGCATCTAGCAGAGAAGCGGCCAAAACAAACCATTGCAAATCCATGCAATCTCTAAGAGGAAGTGCGTGCCTTGGAATAAAATGTGCCTCAGTTGCGTCTGAATTTCGCAGCACCGAAAACCATAAGCCTTCATGTGGTCTCGATTCAGCTTGGAAACAATGTTCCATAGTTCATGGCTCTTAAAGTAGAATTTGGTAGGATTTGCAACACTATGCTATGTGCACTACAATCATAACGACAACACTATTTTTGCACTGAGCTGGCATGTGTCTTGCTATTCGTGTTTGGGCTGAGTGTTCAGAAAGCTTCAAATGGGTCACAAAGAGGATATAGTGAGGGCCTCAGTCAATTGCAATGTAGGCTGCACATTTTGACAGCTATCTAACAGATATTTCTCCAAATTTCCTCTGAAGATTTTTTGGGATCTTGTAAATAATATTTTACATGCTACATTCATGTTTACATGAAGCTTCTGAATACAGACTTACATTGCACTAAATGCACTGTGGGAGCCAATGTTATAGCTCCGTTGTGTAATATATAACTAACAGTGAGATCAAGTGAAATCAAAAGTTAAACCTGGTCTACCAGGGGCCTCCCAATCGTACAAACCATTTACAGCCTGGACTGCTTTTTGAATGTGGTACAATTTGGGGCAGCCACTCAGTACAGAGGTCAAGGGACAGAAACAATTCTAAGCATAAAGGCAAGCTAAAAATGATGCAGAAATGTACTTTGAGTATTTTTGGTACATAAATCCATACAAATGTGGGGAAAAAATAAGTAAAAAATGTAAGATATGCACTTTCAATATTGTGGAAACTTTCTACTTCTAATGTGGAAAATGGAAGAACGGTTTAGAACAAGGGATTTTGGAGCATCTGTATTGGTCTGCTCATCATGAAAGTTTTACATAGTGTAATGTTCAGTGTCATGTTCTGTGTGTGTGTGGGGGTGTGTGTGTGTATGTGTGTGTTTGTGTGTGTGTATTTGTTTTACTTGACTGAATATTGACTTGATTCTGGGGTTTAATTCTTTTTTTCAGAGTTGCATAAGTGAAGATGAAAATTGGACCTTAACAACATTGTTAAACATACATTTACATTTGTACCTTGTTGGTAGATCAAAACATTTACAGTATAATTTTCTGGATAATGTGGGTTCTTTAAAATACCTTTCCAAACTTCATGAAAGTGAACAAGTACAAATGAATCAACTTTCCAGATCGCTGAAGTGTAATATGAACCCTTTTTCAAGTTCACTTCTTTTCAGCTTAGCACTTTGCAGGAAGCCATCCCTTTCATTTTCATCAACCAGGAGTGACATGATAGCAATTAAGGCTGATATGTCTGTGTGTGTGTGTGTGTGTGTGTGTGTGTGTGTGTGTGTGTGTGTGTGTCACATGTGCGTACATGCGTCAGATATTGTTAATTGCTCTCATCCTCTTCCCATGAAGTTTCAAAGTCTCCAGCCACCTCCATCCCCCAAACTGTCACTGACTGCCTGTTATTTACACATCCCAATGAGAGAACAATGTTCTATCGACATTAATGACTCTCCCAGAGAGAAGGTAAGTGGAAGAAAAAAAAAGAAATAAACTCTCCAAAGCTAATTACAGAGAGAGTTCGTGTTGTGAAGAAGTGTACTGGGATATGGTCATGCCTCTCCTAGGTGAGACTTTAATTATGATAGAAGTCTGAGAAGCTGTGCAGGTCCTGTGAAACGTTTCACCCATTGCCCATGACATAGCTGACCTAATGTTCTGTTTACACATCTGTATTCGAAATAAGTGGACTTGAACTGAATGAATAAACTGTGTGTGCTCATGGGTATGGATTAAGTGAAGGACTTGGAGATTATGTTAGCCTCTTGGAGCGAACGTTATGCCAGTGGATATTCTGGCACAAGGAAATCCAAGTCCATCTCTGTCGGGGTGAAGTATCTGTGTATGTAGCTTATATTCAATGAATAAGAATGGGAATTGGATGAAAGGTAAAGTGTGGGTGTGCATTTGTAAGCTGGTGATGGACAAATCTGACTGATCTTTTCTTTGACCTGTGGTGAAACACCTTTCTTTCACTCAGCTCCTAAACCCTGTCTTTTTGTCATTAAACGCATAAATGTATTATATATATTATTCACATTTTAATTATAATTTTATTTAAATATATATTAAAATATGTAATTTGTTCATTGCTTTGCTGAGTCTGACTTTTATTAACACATGATTAATGAATACAGATTTATAATACATTATTATCTCCAACAATTGTGAAGTAAACGCTGTTTTGGTTTACACTGCTTATGAATTTCAAATGAATGGTATGACTGGTTTTATGAACCTAATTATCTGCAACAGAGTTTATATCACTTTTGATGGACAAAGATGGGAAAATAGATACTTTGTGTATGATTTTGCGTGTTTTGATTGTATATTTAATGTAGAATTTTTTTGTTAATTCAGACCTTTATATAAAATACTAATGCTTCTGATTTCTTTTCTTTCCTTTTAAAATTTTTGTTCGGTTTTTAAATGGTAATGTGTGGTTGGTATAAACAGGTTTGGCCAGAGGTCTCTGTTTTCCATTAGCAGCTAGCCATGACATTAATTTCAGTTGTGACAATATGGTTTAGTGGCACCATGTACACTCTATTATTATGTCATTGTAATAGGCTCACTTTAAGTGGGAAGCAACACTGCTCTTTATTGCCAAGCTGTTCTGTTTGGTTGTTGTGCCTCAGTCAGACATGCTAATGCGCTAATGGACAGCTCTAAGCCCATCTGTGGTAAACAAGCAGTGTTTTGTGGAGGTACGCAGCCTAACTGACTCTTTCATTGTTTAAAGAGTTGAGACTGCCACTCTTTAAATCAAATTTAACAAGGCAAATGAACCACAACATTAGGTAATAGATTGGGGGGAAAGTCTGAAAACCAGCTTAAATGTGAGGTGGAAATCAGTGGTGCAAGGTCACAAAGTTCTTTCAGCTCTACACAAATGCAGTCACATTAATGGAAGCCTAAAAAATACACCCTCCTGAAACATACAGCATAATGAAAGATGCATTTCTGTCCATTAGCTCCCTGAAATAGTAATTTGGCACATAAAAAACATTTTTTTGTGTGTGTTACCTCAGTTTCATGGTTAGCATAACCTTTAGTACATTAGCCTACATACCTTGATCAGCATCCTGCTGAGTGAATAAGATGTAATAAATTAATAAAAAGATTAATTAAATAAATACAATAGTCAAAAATAGAGAGATACTAATGGATAAATGTAGAGGTGAATCATTTGCTGTTGGAGCCAGCAGAAAACATGTTATGATTAGGCGAACAAGGTTACCATGTCTTTCCTAAGGCTCCCTAAAGTGTGCATTAGTTTGTCATATACTGGGTTCTCAGAGAGGGAAAAAAACTAAAAAAAAAAAAGGTTAGAGATTTGTGTGTCAGTTAAAAAACACCACTGGAGGTAAAATATCTCTCTTATCCTGCACAAAAGAAAATAAGAAGCACTCCATATGAGAGTATTGTTGCCACCTGTCAGTTGCAATTTACGAATCTGTGGGTGGATTCTACATTCGACCTGACAGCTGTAAAATGGCTTTTGTACAAGTAATGCTGGCACCCTGCTGCACTTTTAAATGCTACACCCAGAATTAATTACTGCTGTTTTTAAACAGTACATCTTTTAAAGCAGTATTCCATGCGATAGCTAAACCTCCGGTAAATACTAATTACTCAGAAACCAACCCCATGACCTCTAACATGTAAACCATGTTCTCCAACACAGCACAAGCAAGCACAGTGGGAGAAAAATTAAATCATGTAAATGGTGGTAGAGGCAAGTTCCTATATGGAATAATGGGGGGTGATGTGTTACCAGCCTAAACGCCCTAGACATGGGCCATTCATCAGAAACATATGCAGAGTATGCTAGTGACCCAGATAAGCTTGAATGCAGAGGGATGAAATATACCCTCCATAGGGCTTTGAAAGCACCAAGGCAGAGAGAAGAACCATGCAAAGAGCCATAGCTGATCTGTCACTGTCAGCAGGCACCATGGAGACCTCGGAACACCAGAACTTCACGGCTCCATGGTGCAATGCAGGACGATGTAGAAGGCCAAGGTGATATCTGTTATCAATACAGTGGTAAGCATGGAGGGGCATGGAACTTAAAGGACCCCTATCATTAAAAAGTTCATTTTCAATTCATTTTTGTAATGAGTTGGATGTTGTGTGCAAACAGTGTCAAAGTTTTAAAATATAATAACATTCACTCCAAACAGTGCATACAGTCCACACAAAGTACACAAAGCTGGAAAAACAACTTGTTTTACCAGAACATTTAGACATATTTGCCCAGTCAGGTGCAGTTTAACTGTGCAGATTAACAATAGTATAAGGAGTGTTTCAGACCAATTTGATTTTTGGCAAAGTCAGACAACTATTTGATACAGAGGTCTTTCACTTATATCAGTCTTGAAATACCTTGAAAACCTGCAGTGCATATATGGCTATATACGTTGAACTGATACAAATTTGCACTGATGGTGGCACAAACAATCAAAATCAGTATCATAAATTTCCTGCTGCATGCAAAGGAGAATCATGTAAGAACCAATCGGTTCAGTGCTGGACACATCTGGTATGCGATGTCCTCTGAAGTGGTGGGAGTAAGAAATAGTTTCAGTCCAAGATCGAGGTGGCTAAAGGCTTAATGCAGCCTGAAAATATGTACTGACAAGCTTACTGTCTGAATCAACACAACTTCTTGTTAATGGGTCACAGCTTAGCTAAAACAAAGACCCCATGTAGATCATCATTTAAACACTTTGACCAAGCCCCCATAGTGAATTTGTGCAGTTTCTAGTAAGGGCTTCGCTGCAGTAGAAGTCTAGCAAAAGGGACAAGGAGAGTATGTATACATTAATTATGACCATTTTGGATTCCTGTAAATGTCAAAATAATAATAATAATGATAAATTAAAAAAGAAAATTGTAGAATATGACCCCATTGTTGCAAAAAGTAAACAGAAAAAGAATAAAATAAATAAATATGGTGAAGATATGTTTACTAGTTTCTTAGTCAAAAGTGGTACTCCATCCTCATTATACTTTGCTAATATACACCCTTCTGTTTAAACACAGCTGTCAACATTTTTTCATGTTTTTTTACCGTATTTATTTTTATTCCCCATAAGGACTGCCAGAAAGCAGATTATGGGTTTGAATGCTGTTCATGCAAAACTTGGCTTGTTCTAGCCTGATTTGAGACATACCTGGAAGTAGGTGCATATTGTGTATTTGTTTGTTGTTTATTCAGATGCCTTTTATTTCATCAGTGAAATGTTTTGCTTGGAAAGTGTTTGTCAAAGAGATAAAGACTTGAAAGAAATGAGCCTCAAAATTGTTTTTTTTTCTGCAAAACTGCCTGCTTCAGACATGCACACTGAGAGTGTGAATTTGGGCCTGTGTTTGTGTATATAAGAGAAAGAGAGAAGGAGAAAGAAAGAGAGACAGTGGTAGTTGGACTCCTTTTTCTTGTATTTTGTGAATGCACACAAAACCATTAAACTATAAAAACTGCAGACGGTGCTCTTTGTCTCACAATTTCACTTTTATACTCATGCTTTTGGAATGTGTCTGAACGTGTCCCTGCCTTCAACATCAACATGGTCCCTGTTTATCCAAAGCTTGTTCAGTACTTGCACCTTAAACTGGTTCAAGGTGTAATGTGTCCTTCAGTCAGCATGTGTATTTTGGTTTTAGGATGAATTGTGTTTACCAACATGTTGTTATTCATTAATGTTGGGTCAAAACGTAAATGCACACAATTTCTCCTTACCCCAAAATGTAGCAAAAGAAAAGTGTGACTGCAGTTTACCAAAACCGCATTTTCAGAAAAGCAGATTTAAAACAAGATTTTAAAACATTTATAGACAGCAACAATCTATCTCTAACCATAAAAAAGAAAGTAATTATGACACTGGCCTTGTTTAAATCCAGTTTTGTTTACAACGTTATCAGAAATCCACCTAAAATGACAGAAATAAAGTGTAAGTGCATAGTGAATGCCTGTGGCTGCTGTTGTAAAAGTGGTTTGTTCTTCATTTGACTCTTTTGCTGGTAGTGCTTTGATGCTACAGTATATCCATGTATGTGTATGTGTGATAATTATTCAAGATTTGTTATACAGCACTGCACAACAAACAGCAAGTGTGTGTTTCTTAATTGTATGTGTTCTTCTCTATATTGAATTGCATAGCATTTTCTGCTGTGTGATTTAATTATGGATCAACTTTCAAATGTAAAACAATAAAAATAAAAAAGCTCAGATGGTAAAGATGGTAGTATATAAACAATAACATTGAACAGCTATTAACTTCTGTTGTTTTTTTGAGAGTTAGGATGCTATAGAATTGGCCAGTGGCACACCAGTGTTATGCTAATAGCTAAACCATGGTTTTCTGTCTGTCCCATCAGATTGCGAAACAGATAGTGAAACTAGATTATAACTAAATACTTTAGATACTTTAGAACTTCTTAACTCCCCTTTCCTGGATCCACAGTATATCATTTAACACCAGTCAATGTGGCAATATATTAAAGTAGTAAGACAACCTCCAAAAAGAAAACTGACAAAGAAAAAGGAGGATGAAGTACCTGTCAAAAGAAAAAACTGAAAGATGGAAGTTCTAAGATAACTTAAGTGAATAGAGTAAGGTGAGATAAGTGGAAAAAGACTAGCTACAGTATGATGCAGAGACAAAGATGATGAACTGTTGCTGGGTCATCAAAAGACAAAAACAGCAATAACAAATTTTTCTTTGGTATAAAACAAATGAATAGGTAAATAAATACATCAGTCAGCCATTATATTAACACCACTGACAAGATTAGTGAATAATATTGACTAGTGATTGTATTACAAGTCAGTCAGTTCCTGAAGTTGATTTGCTGGAAACTCAGAGAATGTAAAGATCAACTTTGACAAAGGGCCTTATTGTGATGACTGACAATGAGTCAGAGCATCTTCAAAACGACAGGTCTTGTGTAGTGTTGCAGTTGTTATTAACTACCAAAAGTGATCTAAGGAAGAACAACTGGTGAATGGGTGACAGGGTCATGGGCACCCAAGGCTCACTTATGCGTGTGGGAAATGAAGGCTAGCCTCTCTGGTCCAATCCCTAAGAAGAGCTACTTTGGCTAAAAAAGTGAATGCTGACCCTAATAGAAAGATATAAGAACACACAATGCACCACAGTCAGAGCTGTTTCGTCAGCAGTAGGGGGACCTACTCAATATTAGCCAGGTTTTAATGTTATAGCTGATCTGTGTAAATAACTGAAATCTAGGTGACACAAAAAGCAATTTAATGTTTTGGCCAGTAAAGATCTGTTTGGCCGGTGGATTTTTATCCATGAATGGGGCTGAGCGTAAAACCCCGTAGGGTCACTGGAAATTTGAGACTTTTGGATAATTTTCCAAGCTGCAAGATGGAGACATTTGTAGTTTCATACACAGGAGCATCTTAGCAAGCGGACAGGACAAGTTTTGATAGGGTGAGTTGATATTGAATTCGGTTGCGGTTTATGACACGTCAACTTCCGGTGTTTGTTTTGGTTGAGTGAGCACGCTCGTTTATTGTTTCATGTGGATAATAAGTGTTTGTTGCTGTTTCTGTGTTGGAACGCAATTTGTCTGTCGTGTTGTTTAACCTGTCGCTGCAAGGGGTGATGTTTATAACGATTTTATTGTATTGTATTTTATTGTAGATTAATTATGGATCCTGACAATTTTAAAAGACAATTGTGTTTCGTACAGAGCTGTATCACCACCATGGACCAGTACAAATAGGGTTTACACCCACCTTGGCCAGTGAGCTAAAAAGCTAATTTTGGACCTTGATGATGCCATTTCTTGGATGGCTGTGGCATCACTGGAATTCCAGTTTATGAGCTTTTGATGTTTGGATGAAAGCTTAGAAAGTTGTACCACTCAGGATTCAATGTGGTCAATCAGATTTCTTTGGCCATAAAGTTTAAAGGGACCATATGCTACATTTCCATACATTTTCATGTCTTGTGTTTTTAGCCTAATAATTTTTCCATACCAGACTACAAACCCTGACAAAAAGTGACTTTTAAGTCTTTTAATATGCTGTGCCACTCTTGGATTGGTAATACAGACACCATAATAAAGACCCCTCTCTGTCACTCCCTCAGCTGTTGTGCAGCATTCTAGTAGTTCTTAATTTGAGGGAGTAAACTTATGTGCAGTATAAACTTTTTTGTTCTTCTCTTTGTCTTTTCTTACATTCATGTTTTCATTGATTATACTTGATCTTTGTGTAATAGTCACACAGAGTGTAAAGCCTAAGATCAGGTGAAAGGATGAAGAGAGCATGATGAGAAGAGAGCAGCAAGAGGAACAGAGATGAAGGTTTGGAAGCCAAAAGTCTGATCAAGCCCAAAGAACACTGTTAGTGTTTTGAAACATATCCCTATTTCTAATCAGTGAGAGAGAGAGAGAGAGAGAGAGAGAGAGAAAGAGAGAGAGAGAGAGAGAGAGTGGGAGAGAGAGAGAGAGAGAGAGAGAGAGAGAGAGAGAGAGAGAGAGAGAGAGAGAGAGAGAGAGAGAGAGAGAGAACGAGAGAGAGAGAGACTCTGAAGGCCACTCTTGAAATATAACTTGAAATATTTTTATTTTGTCAACTCTCCTGGTTCATAGCCAGTTCCCTGCTAACAGTGTGTGACAACAAAGGCACATAAAACCGCAAAGAGAAAGAGAGAGGAGGAGAGAGAGTGAGGGAATGAGAGAGGGTACGTTTGAACTGAAGCACTGAGAATGATCAGGTAGCGGAAACATTTTTGCACTTTCATTGTCAAACAGTGACAACAACACGGATGTGTCACATGCGCTCATTCCAACTGCTGTTAATTAGCGCCGAGCGACAGCTCAAAAGATGAACAATGGCGACATCACATCGTCTTCCTTCCCCTTCTCCATTCCCCTAATACATATTGGCGCTCGTCAAAAATCGGACCCCCATGCCCCCCTCAGATAAGGTCTGAAGCAAGAGAGAAAGTGAGTGACACTAAATTATTTTCAACTTGGCAGGCACGTTGCTGTAGGTTTGTCAGTTTTTGCTCTCTCTTGTGAGGGGTCTGTGTTGTTGGGGATAATTGAAAGAATAACTGAATTTTCAGAGCAGTTGCAGTTGACAGAGAGAGAGAGAGAGTGAGTGAGTGAGAGAGAGAGGGAGAGAGAGAGAGAGAGAGAGAGAGAGAGTTTAAATCTCTGCTTCACCTGCTCTCCTTGAAGAAAATAACCACACAGACCAGCCATGATTCAAAGGAAATAAAAATCACACGCAGGTTGGAATTAAAGATGAATTCATGTCAAGTTGATAACAGCAACCCTGCCCCTAACTTTTACATTACATAGTTTTTTGGTATGATTGTAATGTTTGTGCATTTGCTTGCTCTGCAACACTTGCACCTACCTGAGATCGTTAGGTGGCATTAACTCTTACGCCACAGTTACACAACACCATTTTTACCTTGACTGTAGCCCTAATGCACAAATGGTTCCAAGTCCTTGTTGTTTTCCTCTGTAATAGTGTGCAATGGGCTTAGACTCAGATTTTTTTTATTCTCAATCTTTTTGCCTCCTCATTGAGGTTCAGACCAAATGGGGTACATCAAGTATGTTTTTCCCAGACTCAACCCTAAATGTAATCCATTAGTGTATACTGCTGAATGGATTCCCTGCAAAACAGCCAGTGTGTCCTCAACTTAGTAATTACAGCACAAAAATGAAACATCATGAACATTAATGTATAAAAAGTTTAATAAACTTAGTTTTAAGTTTTAAGGGATCACAGAATGTCTTTAGAAGGTAAACTCCTGGCACCCGTTTGATTGGATCTGGCACCTCCTTAAATCTGTAAATAAATTTTATGATTTATTTGTTCCGTCCATCTTTTATTCCCCACTGAAGTTACTCGTAAATCTTTTGTTTGACTACTTCAAATGCATTTTACATCTGGCTAAAAAGAGACAGAGAAATTTAGGCCATGCAATGATGCCTGAAGTGCATATCATTTTAGCCATGTTATGTGAGCTAATGTTATTGTGAAATGAACCTCAGGAGCAAGGAAGAAACTGGTAAAATTAGACTAGCAAATTTGTTGAAATGCACCAAACCACTGGGTTAGTCAAGCAAGCCAGTAGTGTTATGGTGGATTAACAAGGTAACAATAATAGCAGCATCACAGCAGGTAGCAAAACCATTGGTAGTAGCAGTAATGTAAAAAGTAAGAAAAGGAGGCAGAGGGCTCTATGGATATGTTGTGGGCTGTTCTTGACAAAAACAGAAAAGAAAGCATGCATTTTATTACTATTCTCTTTGTTCTGGCATATGATTACTGCAAACCCAACAGCTGATAAAGGGAGTGTTTGTGCTGTGAAATGGTGAAATGAGTATAGCTAATAAAACATGTGTCAGTGTCATCATTGTGGGAACAATATTTGCATTTGTAGTCTACTCTGAGCTTGACTATCACTCAGATGCTTATTTTTTTTGCTCCCGCTGTTTAAGTCTTTTATCTTATATAACTTATATCACTACATATGACTGTATTCACTATTTTCTGCTGTGATTGGAATCACATAGGATGCTAATGATAAGGATGATGATGATTAATGCATCCAGTCAATGAATAATGGAATGCAATCCATACCATGTGGTCCAAGGGACGTATACGTTACACAGACCAGAAATTTATCTTATTAACTTGCATTAAAAGTTAAGACGTTCTTTCCATTTTCCTTAAAAAGCTAATTTTTGGAAAGAAATAAAAATGAATTTTAAATTCTCTCTCTCATAGCTATATAACTTTGTATAGAACAGTTTGCAATGATCAACCATAACATTAAAACCACTTGCCTAAAATCATTTCCCTCTCCTTCTGCCTTAACAACTCTGACCCATTAAGGCATGAACTCCACAAGACCTGTGAAGGTGTGCTGTGGTATCTGCCACAAAGGCATTAGCAGCAGATCTTTTAAGTCCTGTAAGCAAGGTGGAGACTCCATGAATCTGACTACTTTATCCAGCACATCTCAGATGCTTGATCGAAGTCTGAGATGCTTGAACTAGATCTAGAAAACTGTGAAGCCAAGTCATGACCATGAACCATTTGACTTTTTCTCAAGCCATTCTTGAAAAAAAAATCATGTGAAAAAATAAGTTGGAATACATGGAAATTGTTGATTTTTTAAAATGTATTTAAATGTATTCCCTTTTTTTGGTAAAGTGTTTAGAGATAAAAGTAATGATGCTCCAACAGATGATGCCATTTTGCAGTCATTTAATAATTAAGATAAAAAAATAGACCAGACACACTGAAAAAGTAAGCAAACTATTAAATGTATCACACCTTCAAGTTCCTAAAATTAGAATGAGGTGATCAGGTGATCTGAAACTCCTGCAGTTGTAACTTATTTTAACCTGACATCTGGTCAGTCGTACTATCTTTGCTGTTAAAGTGTGTGGTGTCATCATGCCAAGATCTAAAGATTTCTTTAAGGCTGCAGATGCCTAGAAGTCTGACAAGGGATTTAAAAAGACCTCTGAATTACTTAAAAGAAGTCTCCAAGAACCCCACGCTTTCATCACAGGACTGGCAGGTAGCTCTTGCAATCTGTTAATGTGAAAGTGGATATGACTACATTCAGAATGAAACTACACAAATTTGACTTGACTGTGAGGCATGTCAGGAAAATAACGCTCTCCAAATGCATGACTACCTTTGCCAAAGAACATTTAAGTAAAGTTCAGGTATTTTTTGGGCCACAGTAACACAGCTTTTCAGAAGAGCCCCATACCAACTGAAGCATGGTGGTGGAAAGGTCATGGTTTGCTGTATCAAGAACTTGGCAGCTTGCAGTCATTGATTCAGCTATGAATTCTGAATCATATCAAAGAGTGCTTGAAAAAAAAATGTTGAACAGGAGGTGTACCTTTTAACAGGATAATGATCCAAAGCACACTAGTAATCCACAAAGGAATGTTCAAGAAGAAGAGATGAGGGTGTTATAAAATCTACTGAAATGTTGTGTGGGATTTGAAAAGGGCAGTACATGCAATAATACTCTTAAATTTCTTAACTTTGCTTGGAAGGGTGGCCAAAAATAAAAGTCAATATCAGAGACTGGTGGACAATTATGCAAAATGCCTACAAGAAGTTAAAGAGGCTATAATATCTTCTAAGGCTGAGGATACGATAAATTTCTCCACAGAAGAGCATCGTTAATTTTTTGTTGAATAAATTATTGAAAATACTACTTTCTTCAAGTATGTCCCTTTTTATCTGTAAACACTGTATCAAAGAGGTTAAAATATTTGCTTGTTAAAATATGTTGAAAGAAAAATCAACAGTTTCTATGTGGTATACTTGTACCATGTACCATGTCAGTTTCATAATAATTTATTTTGTACAAATATTCATAAGTGTGCTCTTGAGTGTGTATAGATTGTGTTCAAATCCTGATCAAAACTGCATTGGTGGGTTTTAGGAAAGTTTTTCTGAAAAACTGTTGGTGAACAAAGCCCAATTTCCTACCGAAATAGGCCATTGCCATTAAGGAATACGGCTGCCATAAAGGGGTGTACTTGGGTGTACTGCAACAATGTTTAAGTAGAAAGAAGGTGCCAAAGTAAGATCTGCATGAATGCCAAGACCCAAGATTTCCCAGCAGAACATTACTCAGAGCATCACACTGCTTTTGTCGGCTTGCCTTTTCCAGTGTATCCTGGTGCCATCTGTTCCTCAGGTAAGCAATTCACATGCACCTGGCTGTTCAGATAATGCAAAAGAAGCATGATTTATCAGACCAGATAAATCTTCCATTGCTCCATGTTCTAGTTCTGATGCTCCCATGCACATAAAGGATACTTTCACAGTAGTGGACAGAGATCAGCATGAGCAGTCTGACAGGTCTGTAAATATGAAGTCCCATACATAGCAGGCTGTGATGTACTGTGTGTTCTGACACCCTTCCATCAAAGCCAGCATTAAGCTTTATAGCTATTTGTGCTACATTAGATCTTCTATGGGATTGGACCACACAGACTAGTCTTTACCCTATCAGCTTAGGGTGCCTGTTGAATTCAATAGTTGTTCTTGCTTTGATCCAGTTTGGCAGGTACCCACTACTACATACCAAGAACACCTCACAAGATTCAGTCATCTAGTAATTACTATTTGGCCCTAAGTGACTGAGACTCTTACACTTTATTTTTCCTGCTTCCGACACATTAACTTCAAGAACTGAATGTTCACCTGGTGTCATATATTCCACCCATTGGCAGGTGCCATTGTAACAAGATAATGTTATTTACTTTACCTGTCAGTGGTTTTAATGCTGTGGCTGACTGGTGTATACTGAAAAGTCTAATTACAGAAGCCTTGAGTTTGAGGGATTAAATGTGTGCATGCTTTTATGACTCATTCGATCCTATGTATTGTAATGATAATACAACACTTCTAATTTGGTATGTTGCCCTATATACTGTAATGCATACGTGCCATCTTAGTAGGCATAATATACATGCGGCATTATTGTAACTTGTCTACATGTCTGCTTTATAATCCTTGTATGTACAGTAGGTGAGGGTGCTGAGACCTACACTCACAGGAAAGACTTCATTCATTCACACATTCATTCATCTGACTTTCACAAAATGTTGCACTGAAATTAGGTCTATTGTAGATAAACATACATGTGATGCAGTGTATGAAAGAGCAGAAAAAGCAAAAAATAGAAACTCATCTTTCAATCTTGTTAATATGATTGGAATTTGAAACATTTATATGGATTGGTTTAATAATAAATGCTGGGATTAAAAATTAACAACCTTCAGAATTTTCCTCCTGAATAAATGATAGTACAAAAACTCCACATATTGAACTACAACCTGTAACGTAGCATGATTTGCACATTTGTAGAGTTATTAACTAACAAGCCATACTTTTTCCAGTTATGGTTTTTAAAATAGGTCAAAACTAATGCATTTAAACTTAACGGTCACTGGCCTCTCTCTCTCCCTTCTCCATCTTGCATTCCTACTGCCTGCACTTTCTTTATTGCTGTCTGTTTCTTATGCACACACACACTATTTCTCCTACGTTTACCACCCTCCCAACCCCAACCCTTCCCCTGTCTTTGTCTCCAGAAACTGACTGCAGATGGAGAGTGAGAAACGAGGTCAATAATTTAAGGAGTGGGGGCTAATTTTAATCTATCTCAGTGAAATGTGCATACAAAGTGTCAAAGGTAGGGCATGCCAGGGATCTGTCATGTGATTCATATTCCCCGGGGAGAATTCATTTTATGACACATCATAATTTAATAGATTTATAGATTTAAAAGAAGTCGGTTTGACTTCCTCGCCAGCCTGTATGTCGGAGAGTGAAAGAGAGGGGGGAGGGGGCAATGGAAAGATGGGATACTAAATTATGGAGAACCTTACCCGAGCAATTTGTCTTTGGAGGACATGAATGCCTTGGCTTTGTAGACTGATGATCATCTGTTTTACAGAGCCTGTTCCACTCTGCCCAATGGCTGCAGAAGGTGATGAGTAGGCTCTGATCAGAAAACTGGTCTGAGTTTAAAGATTTCCTTAAGCCCTTTACACGAAGGGGAATAAATGCTTAATTACGCCTTTAAACTGAGTCTTGTTTTTAGTAACTCTGGGTTAAATCTTAATAGAGGCACAGGCAGTCATGGTGCGACCACAAGAGGAGCTTACAATGGGCCTGAATTTAACGTTGATTCACTAAAACTACAGCCTATTACACAAATTGCATGTAGCTCTGCCACATAACAGATGATGTAGGTTCAGTGATGAAGAGAAAGAGAAAGAGATACTGAGAGATCAGGCCCAGCTAAGACACCGAAGACAAAGAGCCACCATCACCTGCATGAATTTAAACCTGTATACAGGGCAAAGGCAGTTAAAGTAAGCAAAAGAACATCTAAAGATGCAATTCTAAATACCTTCAATATTTAAAACCCAATACAGGGACAAATTGGACAATGAAATTAAAAATGATAAAGGAAAGAGAAGCTATTATTATTAGGTTATTTTATTATTTTATTTTATTTTATATATTATTTTTTTCCCCATAAGCCTGTGACTCTGGTGGTAAAAAGCAGGGTTATGCTAGTGTTGGACCAAGGCCGGCAGAGAGTGTTGAATTGGATATATTGAGAGTGTATATTGGAGAGAAAAAAATAACAAACCTAGATAAATATTGTAAGAAATCTAACTTTAAATGTCTCAGGGTTTCTTGTAGTATATCAAAAGAGGTCACATGAGAATGACAGTCTAACATTAATACAATAATTACTATACAAAATTACAATAACTGCAGTTATATTATAGTAGAATAATTGTATCATGATAGTATTATACAGCAGAATATTATTATTATTATTATTATTTTACAGGTAGCTTCAATTGTAAATAGCTAATTTTAAGTTGTAATATTGTAAATAGCATCATTTTTAAAAATGTAAAAAAATGCACCAGTACTTTTTAAGGTTTCAGTACAGGTAGATATTGTGTTATTTTGCCATCTCTGTTGTGGGGTGTTTGTGTTTACAGGTTAGGAAGGCCCCACAGAGATTTGTTCTTAGGGGTTCTGACACCAACTATTACTTAACACAGAGATGTAGAAAATTTGGTGTTGGAAAAGAATATGAGGAATGCACTGGAATGCACCAAATTTACCATGCCGAGAGATACACATACAGCCTTATTATAACTCACCCCAAGCATTCAGCTGCTCTCTGCCTTAGAGTGGCTATCCCTCAGACACCTTATACCTTCAGTGAATGGATTCAGGCCTGACACACCAGCAGATGGAGAGAATGAGAGAAACAGCCTAGATGGAGGAGAAGAGATGGAGAGAGGGAGTTATTTCAAGTCAGCAAAGCCTTTATAAGTCTGAATGCACCGTCTGTCCAGTCTGGGTAGACTGATGGATCAGCAAGTGAATAAAAAAAGCTACTTTTTTCCATTTATTCTCTCTCTCTCTCTCTCTCTCTCTCTCTCTCTCTCTCTCTCTCTCTCACACACACACACACACACACACACACACACACACACACACACGGAAAGTAGCACTCTTTAAAGTTGTATTTACCCTTAAACCAAACCTTTTAATCACTGAATATCCTCAAAGAAGATACTCAAAATGTAATATTCAACATATACTAATTCATATAATTACATAACTAGATCATTTGAATTACATGATGAAAAATATTAGTGTTTTTTAAAAAAACATTCAGATTTTTTAATCACGGTCTTATATTCAGTTCATTTTTTCATGTAGTTGATTTTGCCATTTTGGATTGAATGAACTTATGTAGTGCATTAGAATGTGTTTTAATATTTAATACTACATCAAAAGTTATATGTCAATCCATCCATCTTATTTCTGGACACAACTGCAAACACCAACGCTGCTTTCTGCATACATGTCTCTCCAAATCCTGCCATACATGTACAATGAGCTGTCAAAACTGTCTGCTGGGGGTCGGGGGGGTTTAATATCATTATTGTAAAAAGTATGTTGGTTTATTTATTCTTTTTTTATTTATTGATTTATGTTTTTTAGGTCGCTCTAGTAGGACTGAAAACACTACACAGGCTTATAATCCATATGTTCAGTTCCCATAATCGACCATTTTGTATAAATATATTGCAGAAGGAACAATTGCTACGCTAAACATTTACATCCTGTAAAAACTATACTGTATACAAAAATTGTAAAGCACTCTATTTTTTAGGTATTTGCTCTCCTTTAGCAAATGTATTCACATTAACTTCCCAAACTACTTAATTCTACTTGTAACCCTACATATTTAATTGTAAATAATGAATTTTAGTTGGCTGTTCTCACCTATTTTGTTGTGTGAGCCAATTGGATATTTAGGAGATGTGACCAAATGTAAAAGTTTAAACCGAATTAAAAAAAAAAGCTTAGCTTTAGCAGTGGTCGAGATATTGAGATGCAGCTCCCCCACTGTGGAAATATCATTAAATATGGTGAGCATTTAAAAATGAGAGAATGAACGATTATTTGTCATTTTGAACAAACCATAGCACACAGTGCACTATACTGAAGTGTGACCTCTGCATTTAACCCATTTGTGTAGAACCTGGGTCTGGTACCTTGCATACAGGTACTTAAGTGGTACTTGCACTGGTCTGGGATTTGAACCAACAAGCTTTAGCTCACAGGGGCACCTCCCTAACCTTTACACCACCACTGCCCCTGAATGTGGTAGTGATGCAGGGTGTGAATATTCATTAAGTGAATATTTATTCACTACAAGATACATCACAAGACATTCGCCCAGGCCTGTATTGGCTGGTGAATGTTAATTGGCCATTTGTGGTGATTTTGTTTGGTGAGCCAAACTGAAGTATTGGAGTGAGCAATTATATTTAAGTGTTAGCATACCACTTTTTAAATTTTCGCTTAAGAAGTTTTGAAATGAGGAAATGCATCAGTTGAGATGCCCCATATAGGTAAAATTTCATAAAATTTGGTAAGCTTTCAAGAATGTGACAGTGATGCAGTGTATCAAAGTTGATAAAGTTGTAACCTTTACCTCACAAGATATTGGCCAGTGTAGTGCTACATTTTTGCACTGGTTATTTAGGTTATTTACTAGCTGACACTACTCCACATATAAGCTATAATGACCAAGGGTCAAGGGCAGCTTCCCATACAAATTTCATCATTTTTGGTAAAAATGTTGTCAAACTCTTGCTCAAAAAGTGCTTTGTGTCTACCACACTTTAGGGGGGCATTTGCATAAAGGAATATGCCCAATTACGAACACAAACCTTTTATGCCGTATCAACCATGTACGACTACGATCATGCAAAGTTTCATATGAAAGTCCAATTATATGATATTGTCAGCCAAACATTTGTGAAAAAATCTTTGAATAACATTGTACAACTGCAGCAGCCACTTATATACAGCATGCTCCACGATGTCTACAGTATATTGTAGGAATGCACAGTACGATTGTTGATAGTGGTTATGAACTGCATCTGCTTGTATCAGAACTTGGAGGACACTGCATGAAAGTCATTCAGATCTCCAGGGCCGCCACTGAGCAGATTGTCATTAAAAACACCCAGAGGAACCCCACCCACCCCACCAAGCCTCTTTCTTGTCTTCCCCTTAAGATAAAAGAGGAAGAGTGTTTTGTTTATTGTTTCTCTCCCCCATTTACTTAATTAAATAAATAATGGTTTCATTTTTTTTGTCCACGCATTCATTACGTTTGCCACCGTAGCGGCTGTGACTCTAACCAGGAACTGCCGAGAGGGCCAAGTGGGGTTTATTGATGTAAACCCTGTTTAGTTCATTAACATCAGCCAAAACAAATGATTATCAACCTGCAAAGCTGTTTCCCAGAGCCGCTAAATCCCTTTGCCAGCTGACACTCAAAGTTATTACTACATTCTTACATGCTAATAACAATGCTTTCCCCCCTTATGGCTCTATTTAAATCCTGGGTGAAAGGTTATCATGATTTTTGGCATTTCTTCCAATATTGTGGGGTTAAATTGTTGTTCTTTTTTATCCATTGCTAATTATGGCACTTTAATTAAGTTTCGAGCAACATTAGGCCATATCTCTGGAGTATAGGGATTTCTTAGGCTGCTGATAAGCAGCTGAGCCATGAGAGAGCTCTAGCACATCGCAAGAATCTATAAATAACAGCTACAATAAGTTATTTGAAGTTGCCAAAACTTTTTTTTTTCTTTTTTTCCCTCCCAAGATCATCATAAGCAGTTTAGAGGACTTCAATAGCTGCAAACGCAAGTGGAGGATGAGTGCTGGTCGAGTACGTATGGCAGATGAAGTTAAGACAAGTTTTAAAGGTTATATCATCTTAAGCTGTATGTAAAGACTTTCTAGAGGTATAGAAATGTGAATTTGGAGATACAGTTGTAGGAGTTATTGAGAGCCAGCTATTCACAGAGATGCAGCACCGGTCGGGGTAAACAGTTTTTCTTCTCTGCACATGGAATTAACTGCACATTCTAAATATGTTAGTGGATTTCTCTAATTCCCCAGCATAGAGAAACATCATTTTGTACTTTTAGCATGGCTGGAGTGGTGGAGGGATATTGAAGATACCAGGGAGAGATGACAATCCTCACAGCAGTGTCAAAATCTCACTGAATTTATTGATCTTCTGCTAAGCATTCCAGCTTCAGTTAACCAGCTTCAGATCAAACTGCTGTAGTTCAGCAAAAGCACTTGTTTAAATGTTTCACCAGAGACTTCAGGTTAATTGTACTGTTTATTACTCTTAACTATATTTACATGCACACAGCAGACCATAATAGATCTTTTACTTGTAAAAATTAGGGTTTCAGAGAAAGGATTATTAGAACGAACCCCTTTTGCTTCCCTAAATAACCTTGCAATGGATAGTTTATTAAAAGGACTATTTTGAAAATATTTAGTAAATATAAGGATTTTCTACAAAGATGCAACTCCCCAAGTGTGAATAAACACCCCTGAAGGAAGGCCTGGGACATGACATGGTAAGCTAAATGGAGAAACAACTGGACTTGGTGCAGGACAGGTGACTTGGCAGGAGAGTAGAGGGGAGACTTTACACATGGCACAATAGGAGACTGGACAGTGGACTAGGACATGACAGGACTTGTTAGGGACTGGACATGAGAAGAATCACTAGGCAGAACACTAGACTTGACACATGGCATGACTAAAGACTGAACAATGGGCTGGGACATGACAGGACTTATGAGGGACTGGACATGAGACAGGATAGTAGACATAACACTAGACTTGATAACACGATTGGAGACTGAACAATAGACTGGGTCATGACAGGATTTAAGAGAAAATGGACACAAGATTGGACACTAGACAGAACACTAAACTGGAAACAGCACAACAGGAGACTAGACAGTAACATGATTGACAGGTGACTGGGCATGAGACAGAACACTATACTGCATAGGGGATGGAAGGC
Organism: Arnoldichthys spilopterus; assembly: GCA_037974385.1. Lineage (NCBI taxonomy): Eukaryota > Metazoa > Chordata > Actinopteri > Characiformes > Lepidarchidae > Arnoldichthys > Arnoldichthys spilopterus. The sequence goes on along the minus strand of JBBPDA010000013.1, from coordinate 9,415,189 downwards.
ATAACCAGGCAGTTGATTGAACATTAACAGCTAACATGATGGGAGACTGGATTTAGACAGGGACAAAACCAATAACTGGAATTATTATGGGGACTTCATTTATTTCGTATATTTCAGGAAAGCTGTAAATTAACCAGGTTCTTTATTCCTGAAAAATGCCTGTTTACCATGAAATTAACATGGTTTTTACATTTTGTTTTACATTTGGCAGTTTACCATTTATTTTTACCACTGTAATCACACTGCTTAAATTTCCAGTAAAAACTGGAAAAACAGGGTGTTCTAAAACTGACCAGTAGTGTATATCACTTATGTAGGGGTCAAGAAACCTTATTAACACTGCTCTGTTGTAAAGTGTTACCTTGACATTAGGTGGTCAGTTTGGCAAATGGAAAGCATCATAATCATTGACTAGTGAAAGCATTATCCAGACCCAGTTCTCTAGAAGACTCCAAGAGCTTGCCAAAATAAACTTCATCTGTCCAAGTCATCGAAAAAGCCTTTTATAACCTCAGCCTTGCTGTGCTCTAAACAAGATGGCAGACTCCCTCTCAAATCTGCACAGTAGAAAGTGCTGGTCTGTTGCTGCTCACTTCAAACTAACAAGCTCATCATTTTCCGAAGTGCACAATGGAGTTGAGTTTCTTCAGCTGATCCAACACAACAAGCCTGTGGATTACTCTAAGCTGATTTGGTATAATTTACTCCCCCACCAGCTGAGTAAAAGCACAATCCAGCTTCTCATGCCTCACTCTCTCTCATCTTTGACTTCACACATCAATGGCATCTTGGGAAACAGTGAGAAAGGCAGTGTGTCAGAAATGAAACTAAGAATTGACTAGTTTGAACTAAGAATGAACCTTCTGTCATGTCTGGTACATAACAAGACTGAAGCCTTCGTAGTAGTATTTGTAGATGTTTTCATGTTGCCAATTATAGCATTATACCAATAGTAATGTGAGCCCTGTCCAGTATCTCACTTATTCGTTGTGGTGCTTGAGTGTGTTCACAATGACAAATAGTCACTTTCACTTCACTTATTATACTTTATGTAGTGCATTAGACTGTCCAGTATAACATTATATGTATTGCCTTGAAATGTAAAGTATTACAGTAACTTACACTGTCCATTATTGCACAATAAATGCTGATGTAGACTGTGCTGTACTGCATAATATATGCTGATGTGTACTGCACTCTGTACTCATGTAGACTGTGCTCTTTTGCACTACTTGTACTCATGTAGACTGTGTTCTGCACTGCATGTGATGCTGAAGACTACTTGAATGGCACTATATGAAGTGCTATATCCAGTATTATACTATACTAACTTCCCCAGCTTATCAGACTACTAAACAAAAAATAGATGAGGCTGATGGTTAAATAGATGTATGGATTTAAATAGGTTTGCATGAAGTTGGAACATATATGTTATTAATATATTGTCTTTCATTTCTTTTTTAAGTGGCTATAGTTTTATGTTTGCTTTTTGAGTGTTTTATGCAAAAAAGTAGTAATGCCTTGCGCTGTCCATTACTGCAGTACCTGTACTGCCACAGCTGTTTGTCACTTCTCTTCATGTAGGCTCACTGGTGGAGTAGACATGGAGGTCCACGCTTCAAGAGAATGTATTAAGCCTTGCACAGTAGCGGTTGTGACGCAAATGTCCTTACAGCATACTGGTTAAAGTAGCCTAACACATCAAAAGTGTAAGAAGGGAGCAGTGATGATAATTTCAGAGTTGCACCTCTGCAGTGTGGCCTCAGCAACTGCTTTTAGGGGTAAATGCAACGTGGCAGTTTCTGAGAAAGTGCAAGTAAACATTCAGACCAAAAATTTAACAGCTTACTTTTAAATGAGAAATCTTTGGCTCATTGCTCATTGGAGTCATGTTACCATGTTTTGTTTTGTAGCATAGAAAATTAAACTAAAGTAACTTAATTCCCAAATCAGCTAGTAAGTATGAATAAGTACTAAGTTGCCTTTAGTACTGCTAGTTTTCCTTCACTGACTTTTCTTCAGAATGTCCTCAGAAATGCTATGCTGTGCATTTTTACATCAGTATTTCAGTAAATGCAAGAAGTCTATTTTAACTGTTTCTTATAAGGCAGATGTGAGTCCTATCTGCCCATGAGAGAGGCAGTAATGAAGGCACATCTGTCTGTATATTGTGTCTGCTCACTGTGTGCCTGTACACCAGCTTCCTCTGCTGCTTGCCTTTGAAGTGGCAGACTGGGGGGAATAAATCTCAAGGATTGTGAGCCATCAAAAGCAGCTCTGAGTGTGATGAGGAAGGAGGTTTCTTTTTTAGTGATGCTTGTCATCCAGGTTTTTTTACCCCGTCTTTGGGACCTGAGAAAATGAGCAGCAACTTTGGGGCACAAATAATAGGTACTGTTCAGTTGGTGGGAGATGAGTTATTTCAGAGCCACAACTTTTGATCCTGTTGTTGTATACATGTCTCTATTGGCATCTGGTTGGTGGTTCTGACTGTTAACCAACACAGTTGGTGAGTATGTCAAAGAATGCCAAAAATGGACCAGCCCCTACTTACCTAACTGTAATGATCAAACCATGGGTCACAGCTTGATGTTAGAGCATCATGCTCAGCCTAAGTGAACACACCCTTTCTCAAAAATCAAAGACTCTTCTAAGTTTTGGTACCTAACTGGTGGAATGAACTTCTCCTGAACTGCTTCACTGCGTCACTCGATGTCTTCAAATGATGACTGAAGACCGACCTCTTCAAAGAACACTTAGGACCATAACTTTGTGTCTCAAACTAACTAAAATAACTAAATAAGTAAAATAACTAAGCAGCTCTTAACTTATGGCCTAGCTTGACTAATGTAAGGGACAGATTTTCTTTGTACTCTTTAAAGCACTCGTGTATGTCCCCGTCACTCTTGATAAGAGTGTCCACCAAATGCTGTAAATGTAAATGTCAAGCCCAACATGATGAAGATCTGCAGCCAATATTTTATTATCATTCACACCACCCACATGTGAGGGTCCTTTTTGTCTGGGTCAAAATTAGCCATTAAATTATTACCACAGGTTGCTAACAAGCTGTGAGCTAATTTTCCCTATATTAGATTTTATTTTAAAATAGTGATAAGCAACATGCTTGCTGAAAAAAATGAATAAATTAAATGAAGTGTTTCTACATTTGAATAAATTGCTGTAATGAACAAATGTAACATATGTTGTGATTGCTGTTCTGCAATGTCTGTTAAGAAATATTGTATGAATAAATTTATTAATCTGGTAGCCTTAAAGCAACATTACCAATTTTACCTTAAAACAAAAGGTCCAATCATTTTGATGGTACACTGAGTTGTAATTTTGTAAGTTTGGTGTCTTGTCCCTGAAATGTCTCGTGAGAACTGTGTACTCTAACTCTTGGTACCTGCTGATGTTCTTGCAGTTTAAACTTCATAATTTAAACAAATGCATGTGTCCCTCTGAGTGGGACAAAGCACCCTCTCCAGTCTCGGCATCACTGGAAAGGCACTTGACTGGTTTGGCTCCTACCTCAAAGACAGATCCTACGAGGTAGCCTGGAGATGGGAAGTATCGGCTCCTCTCCTGATGAACACCGGTGTTCCTCAGGGATCGGTGCTTGGCCCCCTCCTCTTCTCACTCTACACAACTTCACTGGGCCAGATCATCAATTCACATGGTTTTTCTTATCATTGCTATG
>JBBPDA010000013.1:9400945-9411386 GCA_037974385.1 Arnoldichthys spilopterus | reverse complement strand
GGATCTTGGCGTGTTTATTTATTGCAGTAGTTGCCCTCTGTAGTTGTATAAGCACTTGGCGTATGTATGTACTAAAGGAATTGCGTCTGTTATTTATTTTACAACCACGAGCAATGCATTGGTCTCCATGTGACACCACTGTCAGTGTTGATCTATGCAATGCGAACGCTTGATTGTTTCCTCTGTCCTGGAAGTCGCTTTGGCAAATGAATAAATGTAAATGTAAAATGTAAATGATTGGCATTTATGACAGTGAAATAAAGTGGATTACTGTGCCCTCCACAACTGTCGAGGGACACCAATAAGAAGAAAATACCAAATTTCACATAAAATTGGAATTTTTTAAAATCCCATGAAGTAACGCAACAATAACTGATGACCTAAAGTCATATATTATTTAGCAGGCTAGATTCATATTTAGCAGGCTAGATTCATAGTTGGAGTTGGCAACTAGTCATTGTAGTGTTCACACATAGCAGTTGTTGATCGCCGATCAAAAGTGGGATCACACCTGATCTTTTCTTTGCTACCTGTCTGCAACTCAACAACAGTTATAAAATTGTGTAGTGTGAACAAGACATTACATGCTTCCCATCAAGGACTTCTGAAGAAGTTAATTCAATAATTAACAAACTATTAGTGCTTCACTGAGCTCAAAGTCCCATTAGGTAAAGCAATGAGAGAGAAGGTTCATCCTTTCCCGATGGGCCCAAACCTGAAGCTTTGTTCCCGCTCTGCAATATGAGAATGATGGCTTGCTAATTGTTCGACAAGTCGTCTCACGCAGACATCACCTAGCATGTCCTAGCATGTGTCTCTCCTTGAGTGCGTGTATCCGAGTGTGTCTGTGTGTACGTGCGTGTGTGTAGGAGTAAGAGCAGATACGTGTGCGTATCCAACAGAAGTGCAGAGCTATTTCGCTCTCCCGTTGATTATTTTAATGGAAATGCTTCTCTGTGGCGTTCGCGCCAGCTTATCGGGGGGAAGTGGCTGACTGTGAATCTGTCTCGCTTGCAGAGGTGTTGCTGCGCGGGGAAAACGCAACACCTTTTTTTTCCCCCCACAGCACCACACAAAAGCCCTGCAGCGGAACTGCAAGTAGCAGATAGCAAGCACACCCTGCTGCTTTACACAATCACAAATACATACATTTGGTTAAATGTACAAGGCACTTCACTGTTGGCCTGATAACATAGCCCTTGTGTCATTGAAATAGTGCACTGAAGAATGAAGGAGAGAAAGGGACCTGTCTGGAAGGAGCAGGCTTGAAATTTGAGTCGGGGTAGGAGTGTGTGAACACCGTTTTGTAGTAATTATGTGATCAATGGGATCCCTTGTCTCAAGAGGATGTAGAAATGATCCAAACATATAAAATTTGTCTGAATCGTGTTAGCAAAAATAACACTAGTGAAAAGATAAATGGAATATATGGAATGTATATATTAATGGAAGTGAATCTGGTTAAGTGTGGGCTATTAAGCAAATATACAGCACTGTCATAGTTGAAGAAATTTCCATCTTACAATGTCAAAAACACTGTACCTCTCAGGGTACAAATGCTATCATTGGTGTGGTGCCCTCAAGGGCACGCCTTCAGTATCTTTACTTATGGTAGCAGATTGAATAAGGTACATATTTAAGCACACCACAATGAAAAGTGACCTCTGCCTTAACCTACCTACAAGTGGAGCAGCAGGCTGCTATGAACAGCACCGGAGAGTAGTGTAACATAATTACCAAGGGAACCTTAGTGGTACCTGGGCTGGAAACTGCAAACCTCTGATCACATGAACAGTTCCCTAAACATTAGATCACCACTGGTCTACCACTACAAGAATTGCACTCCATATATTCTGTACAGTCTCTTTGGCTTTTTACTTTATGACTATTTATTATAGCCTGTTTTGGCTTTGGGAAATTGAACATAGAGAACATTTAACACTACTTTCAAGTGCACAGTGAGATCTTAAGGACCATGTTGTACCTTTTGTAGGTGCATTTATGTGGTTTGTATCTGGGGGCCCAAGTTCTTCCCCAGACTAAAATATTACATTTTTGTCTATCAATGATGTGCATCACAATATTTTGTTTTTCTGAAGTTTGTTAAAAAGTTGGAATAGACCAAATGGACCAACAAAACTGTGCCACATTGCAAAAAAATTTATTTTCAATCCATAATTTATAAAAAAAATTTGACTAATTGTCAATGTGAACACACTCAAGCACCACAATAAAAGGTAACGTATCACACATGCACACATGGAGCAGTGGGCATTCAGGGAGCAGTGTAGTGGGAAGGTACCTTGCTCAAGGGTACATCAGTAGTGACCGGGCTGGGACTTGAACCTGTGACCTTCGGTTCACAAGGGCAAAGTCCTAACCACTAGGCATCCACAGTTTGTTAAAGTATATTGTGGTAAAGACATAACTCATAATGCTAATGTACATTATACAGATAACATATTAGCACTTACATCACATAGATAACATTTTATCACAGGAGAAAACAATGTTCACATTTTAATGTAAACACATTTAGCAAGGCAACACTTAATTGTAGGTCATTTTGGATCTGCCATTTTTCTTTTGCACTATTTCTTATGTAAACAACAGTTGGTGTTTTCAAATTATGTTAAAAAATGATAAAAAATGAAAGACAAAAAGTTTTGTTCTTACAGTAATTATATGTAAGTAAGCAGGGGTAGCCCTGGAATGATATATAATGTATATAACACAGCCTGGTGTCACGAAACAATGCAGTGAAACTTGGCAGACAGAAGCGAAGAAAGAGATTGTTCAGGATGGAGTGGGCTTTAAATTTGAGGTTGTGGGGGATTTTGTGTTTGAGTATGAGAAAAGTGAGCAGATTTTCCAGTAACTGTGTGAGTCGCTGTGTCTCAAGGGGACATGGGATTGATCCAAAACTATGAAGTCTAGTGTCTGAATCAAATAAGTGCAAATGAAAAATGAAAGAAGTGTACATGAAAGGTAGCTTACCCACTAATAGCAGGCTTACGCCTTCAGAAAGGTGTGTGATAATCTGTCTAGCTCAAATAAGACAGATATGAAAGCTGAGTAATTAAAAAACTTCAATGCAATAAGCTCTGACAAGCCACTTTATCATGTACATCTACCTTCTATCAACACTCATTGTTGCTTAGTTATCAACTCCACTTACCATATTGGTGCAGTTTACAGACTCTATTTACCTGTTTCTCTGCATCATTTGTTAGCATTTTTACCCAGTTCATCAATGATTAGGACCTTCGTCTCAGAACAGCAGTGTTAATAGTTACTTAGTTTAGTCTTTATTTGTGATATTTTTCATATTTGTTGGTTTTTGTTTATTTTTTAATAGGGTATAATTATCAAAAGCACATTTAAGAGAAAATTTTGGGTGCTCCAGTGACAGAAGGGGGCAGGCCTAGGCCTGCTGGGCCCAATCATACCATTGTTACTGTTTGTGGGCAGTGCTGGTGTAACGAATAGGGAGTTGTCTCTGTGACCCGAAGGTCAGTAATTCTAATCCCAGACCGGACCGGTATGAGTACCACTTAGTTACCCATGAGAAACGTACCCTCCCCAAGCATTGCTCCTACACAGATGGGTTAAATGCAGAGTTCACAATTCACTGTGGTGCACTGTGTGCTGTGCTGAGGTGTGTTCACAATTGCTAATAATCACTCACTCACTCAGATTGATTTATTAACTACTTATGCATTTAAAGCTGTGCTTTGGGAGCATCTTTAGGAAACCAATATGAGAGAACATTTAATGCTTAAGAATTGGAATAAAAAACTCTACTTGTGAGATCCAGAAGTACAGATCATTACATACTTGTTTTTGCTATCCGGTGTCAACCAGAGGAGGATGGGTTCCCCCTTCTGAGCCTTGGTTCCTCCCAAGGTTTCTTTCTACTTCTAGGGAGTTTTTCCTTGCCTCTGTCACCCTTGGCTTGCTCTTTGGGGGCTCGGACCCGGTTTTTTGTAAAACTGCTTTGTGACGTCAGTTGTAAAAAGCGCTATACAAATAAACTTGACTTGACTTGACTTGACTTGACATACTGGGCTGTATGTCAGATGCATCATTGTTTGTTTTTGTTTTTGTTTTTCTCTAAGAACCTACAAATTAAGTTAGTGCTGTGCAGTATTGGGGCTTAAAAAAATTAAAATTGTAATAAATGACATCACTTCCAAGAAATCTCACTACTCATTACTTCTGCATAACTCTGTAACCCACTTGTAGCAACTGTACGTTACTATCCCATAGAAAGAAGACCGAAAAAAAGTAATTAGCCAGTAGAAACAGATTAGAACGTGTTGCCCCTAAACAAAATCTTTATTAACAAAATGAAAAGCCTACAGACCTTTTTATGAATGAACTGAGCCTGGTCTCTCTCTTCTTCATTATGAGCCACTTTATCCATCAGTTTCATATTAGCACAATTAGATACCTCTATAAACTGTTTAGCAGTTTATTGCACTTTCCGGTTTCTCACTACATTGCACATTCAAAGTCACAGAGTCAGATGTTACACAAGCACACACATTATAAAGGCATACAAGGATGGACAATCTATTGAGGAAATATATTTCTAAAGTGCTTTACGTTTAAAGTGCTTCATTTATTTTGTTCTCTAAAGACCTATGTAACACAAGTAATATAGTTCTTTTCCAGTCAGTAACTGTGATGCATGAATGTACTCTACTGCTACAGGGAAATTACTGTAACATGTTACCTTTGTACTGCCTTACCTCAAGCACTGGTATTGTGTGTCTGTATGCAAGTTTTACTTTTTAAGAATAGACTCACCGTTGTGGGTGAAATGGAGATTGTGATTGGTTCGGAAGTTTTACTGCTTGCTTGTACCTAGAGCAAACCTGTCAACCTTTTCATTTTTTCCAAGTTTCCCCCGTACTGTAGCCTTCTTTCCTACAACCTTCCTGTTGTAATATTTTCCCGTATTTTTCCAGTTTTTTCCTCTCCCTCCTCAACAAACGAAAACAACATGTGAAAACAACATGTGCCCCCATATCCCTCAACAACCCAAATCCTCTCTCATGGCTGCTAAATGAAAACCCTGGAAAGTGCCAAAAAAAACCCCACCCTGTCGACAAGCAAAATGAACCCCCCACCCCACCCCTGCTGACAACTAAAAAACCCTGGAAGGTACTAGAAAATCTTCCTTATTCTCAAATCCCAATGACGACAGGTCAGTGGTCCACATAGTTAAGAATAGAGAAGTTGTTTTACCCAGACTAAACAGCTGAATCGCAATCAAAAAGAAATTGCTCTAGTACTTTGAAAAGTGTTGGGTAAAAAGTCAGTTTTCCCCCTGCTGTTCCGGTGGCCTTGGTCTTGCTTTTAACACTTCTACCACCTTGACTGCACTACACTTGAATTAGCACAGCTGGCATGATTGTATTAGCACCCGCGGATAGGGTGCGCCCTGAGCTATGCGTTCAGTGTAGAGGCCTTGTTTTTCTTGCAGATTAGCTACAAGCTGCAGAGGACAAGCAAGATCGACTGAAACTAGCACCAGGCCTGCTAGAAGAGGAAGTAAGAGTGTAAGAGTCTGGAGGCATAAGCCAAAGAACAAACAAAGCTGTATCTAAAAGGCCCGGAAGAAATAGGGAGTTAGCAAAGAACACAGATGCTATCTCCACTGTTCAGAGAGACAGAAGGATAGAGTTTTGCTGAGACAGTCAATTGGAGGACAGGACCCTGTGAGTAATTGAAAATCAGGGAGACAGGACGTGCTGGTTACCCCGCAGATAGACTGTCCCAAACAGGAAAAGGAAAAAATATTAATGAGTTAGCATTTTCCTCCAAAAAGCCCCCTCCAACCAATAACATTAAAACTCTGCTCAGCCGGGGATAAGAAGGAAAAGCGTTTGATAATGACGGAGTTCATATTGAGAAACATTTAAATTGATTTCATTATGGATTTTCAAATAGTCGATTCTAATGGACTCCTCAGCTTAATGTCTTACACACCTTTTTCATCCTTTATGGGATCACAATCAACATTACCACATTTACATTTGTGACACTGTTCTATGTCAAATCCAACACGAAAGAAGCTGAATATTACATTAAGAAACACATTGAACACCAAATTTGCCTTCCTTGCTTTAAACCATGAGCTGGTTACACTGAAGAAGAATTGGAGTTGGGAGTTTTGCTGACATCAGCAGTTACAGATTATAAAAGGAGCTTAACCCCGAGGACACGGCATGAACATCTCTGTCATCCCCATTTCTGCAAATGGATGGATAAATCAGATGGAATGGGGGCCAGGTAAAAGTCAGTCTGCCAGCAGCACTCTATGACACATCTCTTTCTGACTTCTGGGCACAACACATAACACTGTGAAACCCATGAAGTACAGCTAAGTATTTGAGCCATAACCTTTACACATTCCAGCATTAACTGGCTTTCAGAAAGTGCACATTTTGAGAGGGTCCCCATGTAAAAATGTGGGATTTTCTACAGGCTTAGAAAAAAATGTAAATGGTTTTTGGCTTTTAATGCTTCCACAGTCTACATGTTCCCTCAGTTATGTGTATCTGGACACTAAAAACAGTTGGAATTATTTTTTTCAACAATTTCCAACTTTTTTAATACCTTTAAATTAAACAGGTTGTTTTCTTTAGGTACTTTTAATGCTGATATATACCCTAAAAGGCCACTTTAAGGTACACCTGCCTTGTGTCTACACTATTAGGCTCCACAAGTTTACAATTAAAGATCATCTGTTTCTCTGCATCATGTGTTAGTCCTCTTTACTCCATTCATCAATGGTCAAGACCCCCACAGAACCACTTAGCAAGTATTATTTGGGTAGTGGATCATTCAGCAGTGACACTTACATGGTAGTGGTGTGTGTGTTGCACAGTTTGCCACAAGCAGCAGTGCTCTGGGTGTTTTACTGTGTTCTGAACCTGTAACAATATTTACTTATTGTGTGAATGTTGCTTTGGTAAAAATGCAGTTTTTCAGGATGTGTCCTTTACATATAGAACCTTTACATTATGTGGAGGTTCTTGATACTCACATATATCATTTATAAAAAAGGTTTTTCGAGAACCATAATAGGTTTACTTGTAAGAATGTACTTTATGACTGAAGGCCAGTAACAGAAAAAGGTGGAGTTTGACATTTTTTGGTTTGACTTAAACTTTGGGTAGCATGTCCCAGTCCTACAGCACTATGAAAGCATCTAGAGCAACCTTCCTTCCATGGTGCAGTCAGTATTTGCAACAGAGTTTCCACATTGTAGTTCACCATTTAACCACCATTTTAGCCAGGTGATTTCTCAATCTGTGTTCTAAAAAAAAAAACTAATTTTATTCTCCCAGCACAGGTGAAGTGCTCTTTAGTGGTTGCCATGGTGAGAAAGAAGTTCCACTATTATGTGAACAGTGTGTGTGGGGGGAGGAGGTGGGGGCAACAGTTCAGAACATATGCAAGAGTCAGCTAAGGTCAGACAGGTGTGTCCACAGTCCAGCTTGATTCATGATCGTCATTTTTGTATGAAAAATGAATATGGGGCTTGATGAATTATCCGTGAGAGTGTCTCCTTTGACTAAATCAGGAGAGCGTGAGCCCTTGCCCTTCGCTGGAGACTGCCGATGACTGCAAGGCTGTCTGGAGCACAAACAACTTCACAGCTACTTTCTTGGAAGGAAGACACAGCGGTGGCTGCATGAGGTGCTCAGTGACATTTAATCAGCGCACGCAGGAAATGCAAATCGGAAGGCGACAGATTTGCTCTGTTTTTAAGTCCTTGAGGAGCGACTGCAGAGTTTAACAGATGCAAAACCTGGACATGTTGATGCACTAGGATGTTTCATGATTTACTGTATTTACATTTATTCATGAACCAAAGACAGGCCACAGGTAAGTGCACATAAGTGAGAATTATGTGGATATAGTCACTGAAGATTGGAAATAAATATGTGATTTTTAATTGCATATAAGCACTTAGATACATTCCAATTTAATTTACAATACAATACAGTCATGTTCACCTGTGTGTATGTATTACCGTATGTACACATACTTAATGCATATAACCATATATCTTTACATTAAATAAAATACATAAATTTTGTATTCACAGTAGTGCTTCAAAGCTTCATTTTATAGGTATAACTGGACTAATCAGGCATGTCTTACATGCATCACTAGCTTTTGCAATCTTAGTGTTATTATAGTATTCAGATATTCCAGCCAGAAGATATTTTATATGGTTATGAATAAATAAGGACACAAGAGAGCCATGCAGGTGCCCAGGCCAATAAAACAGTTGTTAAAGTACCAGAATAAATAAAGCATGAGATACTCTAACCTTGTCATGAATTTTTTTCCTTGTGCAGTGGTTACCTTCTCCCTATTAAAAGTCCTTTTTAGTGATTAGCTCTACTACCAGTTAAACTAACAGTGTTAAGCATCCACTTTTGTATGCAGGATTTAATACTATTAGTGGTATTCTAAGCTTTAAAATTGGCATATAATGCCTCTAGGAAATTCAAGTAAAATTAGATTTTATTTAAATTTAGATTAGATTAAAACAATAATAAGGGTCGACATAAGGTTTTTTGAGCAATCCCACACATGAATCATTTTAGTTCCTTAAAGAAAGTAGATGAAATTGCGAAAAATCTTTGAAATGAATAACTTTCATATAAGGTAAAGATGATTTACTTCCATTAACCTTTACATTATAGTTCTTCTATGTCTGTGTTTTTAAACAGAGTTAAGTTTTTAGGGACCCCCAGGTTATTCTGATTTGTGCTCCAAACCTCTCCTGATAGGTAAGGATAGAGCAAAAATGGGGGGGCACCACTGAGGAGTGCATCACTCTATCTTTTCTGGTGATTGTACAGTAATCAGCCATAACATTAAAACTACATGCTTAATGTTGTGTAGGTCCCCCTCATGTCACCAAAACAGCTCTGACAGTGCACTGTGTGCCAAATTTCTGTCATACCAAGCAGCATACATTTGATGCTACAGTAGCTTTTCTGTGGGATTGGACCAGACGGCTAGCCTTCACTACCCACATCAATGAGTACCCATGATACTCAGTCACCGTTTCACCAGTTGCCCTTCCTTTGATCACTTTTGGTAGGTACTAATACAGAAGGTACATACCAGGAACACAAGGTCTGCGGTTTTGGGGATGCTCTAACTCAGTCTTCTAGCCATCACAGATTGGCCCTAGTCAAAGTGGCTCAGAACCTTTTGCCTGCCCAATTTTCTTACCTCAAACACACTAACTTCAAGAACTGATTGTTCATTTGCTGCCTAGTGTAGCCCACCCCCTAACAATGTAAGAAGATAATTAGGCAATTAATATTATTCCCTTCGTCTGTCAGTAGTTTTAATGCTGTGGGAAATATGTATATACTGTATGCTGTACATACCAGCAATGTGTTGTCTTGTTGGTTATTTGGGAGCGGTATGGTGGTGATGAAAGGGAGTGTTTCATTTTTTTTGTTCATGTTTCACCCAGGGTGAGTGCATCCCAATATCAGCTGTTAACCCTATTCTGCATGTGGGTGAATTTGGTCATTTCCACCTAGTTTGTCTTTAAAGCATCATAACTTTAGATCAGAAGGTCACAGAAACATCATTCAAATTGAAAATGGATCAAGACAAACGTACCATGAAGAAAATTGAGTTTAATTTCAAAATTAATATTTTACTATATATTTTATTCTGAGTATAGTTTGTATTTTTTGTTAGAAAATAAGGAACCTCATAAAAAGCCTCTTTTCTTTTGAATAAATCCAAAAATACTCTATGGATCTCTTAAAATTTTTATTATGTTCATCCTACATGTGTCCTCTGTATGCATTTACAATTTCAAAGTGATAGAATAAACCGTTCATAGTTTAGTCATTGTGAGTAGATTGTCAGCATGGTGGCCATGATGTCAAATGGCTAAAACCTACAGACAGAAATGGTCAATTTAATAAAATTTCATTGTGAAGTTGCATTTTAGATTGAAACAAAAAAAAAATCATTATCCTGTAGAATTATCATTTTGGAGATAAGAAGTTTTGCTGTGACAGTGACGCTAAATTCATTTTACACTGTTTATGCATTCACTCCTCTCAGGGTCATAAGCCTTCTTGATGAATAGATTAGAACTATTCGGTCAGGTGGAAGGATGAAAAAGAATTTTAAACAGCTTCTTGCTTCCTAAGGTAACATGCTGATAGCCTTTAGGGGGATTCGATTATATACAGAGAGAAAGACATTGAATCAACTCGTTTAACAGGATATAAGATCTTCTCTGGGTTTCATATGAGTTCTTACACACACAGACACACACACACACACACACACACACACTCTCTCTCTCTCTCTCTCTCTCTCTCTCTCCCACACACACACACACACACACACCCTCTCTCTCTCTCTCCCTCTC
>JBBPDA010000013.1:9388862-9400845 GCA_037974385.1 Arnoldichthys spilopterus | reverse complement strand
CACACACACACACACACACACACACACACACACACACACACACACACACACTCTCTCTCTCTCTCTCTCTCTCTCTCACACACACACACACACACACACACTCTCTCTCTCACACACACACATACACACCCCATACACACACACCCTTTTATAAGCGATGAGCACTGCAGCAGGAGACAATAAAGTGGTAGAGGAACCAATTACCAGAAGGGTGACACGAATGTGGTTCATAGCCTTCAATATGTCATTATCTCTGAATCGACACATCCAAGCGGCCCTGACAGGCCATTTCTGCAGGAGCAGGCAGCAAGCCATCGTGATAAACCACCAGCCAACGAGAAACAGGAGAGAAAAATGGGGAGCCATCCATAACGACCAGCCGCACGCCTCCACACACAAGCCCATCGCTCCATCCTTTCCTTTCAATGAGTTAACCTTAATGCATTAACATTTCCTGAGGAAATCATCTCTTTTTTGCAGCACCTCCCCCCACCCCCTTACCGTTCCTTTGCAGAGGCCTCCAGCCTTTCTTCTCCACTCTCCTCCTCCCCATGTCAAAAGCGTCCCCCAGATTACTTCTCTTAAATCTGAAATGGTAATTGTATTTTTCTAATCTAATCCTGTTAGAAGCCCATACTTCCACTGCAAACTGGCCCCAGGCAATTACAGCAAATGTCAATGAATTAAGTAATAGCTTGGTGAGAAGCCAGACTGGCTCTCTGTAGATCAGCGCTGTCAGCAGAAACACACATCTGTCAGTGGCCCAAGCAATGAGTTCAGACATAGACAGACAGACACACACACACGCGCGCGCACGCACACACACACGCGCAAGCACACACACACGCGCAAGCACACACACACACACATCATTTAGCTCCAGCCCAAACTGTCCACTTTGTGCTCTATAGTGAAATTATGGCAGTAAGGATTTGAGACACTTTTTTCCCTTATTTGAATAAACATTTAAAAGTGTTTAAAGGGACCTGCCCCATTTTTTCTTGCCCTTCCCCCTCCAGGTGGACATTGTTGTCTTATATCCCTAAAAACACATTTAATTTCTACATGACCATTTTGTTACCTCTCTGGTATGGTTTTGTCTTCAATGGTCCCAATAGCATGCCAATATTTTTGAAATGATGGCCCTATGTCCCACTGTGAGTGGTTCGAAGATGACTGCTGTCACCACCAAAAATGCTGACAGTGTTAAAAACTTAGGATGATCATCTCACAATGTGACTGCTGCTACCTACTAGGAATGCAGCATTGGTTTTATTCTTGCTTAGCCTCATTGTTTACCACTCTATAGCAGTGCACGTGGATGGCACAAGCTAATGCCATTTAATTCTTGTATACGGACCTCCTTCATAGCACACAATTGTGTAGGTGCTATCATCTTACATGGCAGGTGATGTACCAATGTTTATTAGAGTCATGTCACATTTACTGTCTGTAGGCACCTTAAGACTACACACAAGTGTGTACAAAATAACAGAAAACCCACATAAAATACTCATACTTACTGGCCATGTTGTCATATACACCTGCTACCCACATATACTGTATGTTTAAAATTACCCCATCTCTTGCAGTGCAATTTGTCACCCCCTTTATATATAGAAAGGGAGCACCCTAAGACCACTGCTGACCAGAAATGATTTGAGTAGTGCAACCAGATGAGGTTCTGATAATGGATTTGAATGGCCTACATCAAGGCATTATTCATCTTCATTAGAGGAAGAAAATGAGAAAACAAGTGTCA
Organism: Arnoldichthys spilopterus; assembly: GCA_037974385.1. Classification (NCBI taxonomy): domain Eukaryota; kingdom Metazoa; phylum Chordata; class Actinopteri; order Characiformes; family Lepidarchidae; genus Arnoldichthys; species Arnoldichthys spilopterus. The sequence continues at coordinate 9,399,083 of JBBPDA010000013.1, read as the reverse complement.
GGTGCTTCAAACAGGAAAAATACCCTGAGAGGCCTAACTTGAATATTAGCAGATATTTTAGGTTGAACACAGTGCTATGGTTCTATGGAGAACCCTTTTCATTGATGGATGAGGTATGAATGAGGATTTGCGATCAATTATCCAATAACAGATGAGCTACTGTCAGTAATTGTACACCTGCAAAATGCACCTATGTGATGAGTGTTTCTGATGAAATGGCAAATGAATGTGAATATTGTATGTGGTACATAAAAATGACACTAATTATCTCGGGTGTGAACAGCTGCCCTGTACTGTTGCCACATTTTAAAAACAATATTGACTGAAGAATTCTGAAGTTATTCTGCTGTAGGCTGAAGAGACAGATGTATGTAAATGCATTGTTTTTTGTGACATCACAGAAACAATAAACATTGTTTGTAGCCTGTATGTTTTTGCAGTCCCTATATGGGCAGTGTGGACTGGAGTGTGAAACAATGTTTGCTTTGTAAAAAGCACACAGAAAACATTTTATGGGCTTTTTAACACTGAGGAGTGTTCTTTTGATTTGACTTTACCTAATATGAACTGCTCAGCTGACACACATACTGGGTAGCATGCGGATGCTCTCACGCACAGATTAAACTTGTATTTAATTTCCATAATTCTTTTGATTTTCCCAGAATGGTTGAACCCCCACGGGTGCAAAAGTTAATGTTTACCTCTCTGCTTCATTTGGTGTTTTGACCTTAGCAGTTGTGAGCTGCTCAAATATTAATAATGTCTTTATCACATATCAGATTCTGACCAGCATCCAGCCATGTAATCCTTAATAATATTAGTAAATTAATCAATAATTCATCTACAGTAATAACACATCAATATTTAATGGACATACATATATTCAAAGTGATGATTGAGTTTTCACTGTGTGATAGCCTTTTTCTTTCACGGAATATGCACATATTTTAGCAAGCAAGCCTACTGTCAGCATTTTGGCTGGAGCCAGTGAGAGACAGCAGCAAACTGTTTGTGCCTGTGCAGCACGATGATAGGGTTTTTAGAATGTACTCTATAATAAAGGTGATCAAGGCTTTATAAATGATTAAAGCCAAGCCAGACCATCAGTCAGTATAATTGTCCATCTTAGACTGTGGTTAAACATATCTGTTTTAAAAATGATTTAGAATAAAAAAAAATATTTTTCAACTTTTAAGAGGTGAATGGTTCTGGATTTGAGGCATGACAGAGGGACTACACTCAGGGTTTTGCCTAAGAAGTATGCTATATCAGTTATGTTTATATATTTATTATATTTATTCATTTATTGCCTTTATTGTTTTTATAAAGAAGGTGACTCACCCTAGGTGAGGCTTAGCCATTGCACTTTGGTTGTGCTGATCCTTGCAAGAGAGGCGGCCTAGTGGTTAGGACATTGCCCTTGGGACCTGAAGGTCGCAGGTTCAAGTCCCGGCTCGGGCACTACTGAAGTACCCTTGAGCAAGGTACTGTCCCACTACACTGCTCCACGGGTGCTGTTGATAGGTGCCCGCTGCTCCACGTGTGCACATGTGATGGGTTAAATGTAGAGGTCATATTTTATTGTGCCGTGTTCGTTGAGTGTGTTCTGATGTTGGCGAGTGTCGATGTGTCTTCAAGAAGAGGTCGAAATTACACCGTAAAGTAATTTTAAAAAGTTTTATTTAAGAGAGAGAGAGATGTCTGGAGACCGGGTCCCCCAAAGACTTGGGATCACAAATCTTTAGGGGGACCGGTCTCCAAATAAGACATCTCTCTCTTTCTGTTAAATAAAACTTAAAAAAATTACTTTACGGTGTAATTCTGAACTCTCCTTGAAGACACGTCGACACTCGCCAACATCAGTTCACAATGACATATAGTCAATTTCACATTATTTTAACAGCACATTAGTCCATTTTGACACTCCCTCTTCTGTCGATATGAACTGTGTACACAAGCTTTAGAGAAAAATATACAGTATTTCTCTGCTCCTTTAGTTTCTATTTATATGCTGACTTCTACATATTAAGGGAAAAAAAGCATGGACTTTAATGCCTAATACAACTATTCAATAACTTTTGCAAATACACATTTTATTGTTTCCCCCATTATAATTAGTTCAGCAATTAAAAAGTGTTGGTTTACATTAATGTGTCTAGAAGTTTGTTCTCTGCAGAGGATTTGTACTTATTTTTGCTTAAAAAAATCAACAACACACAAATAAATAAATAAATAAAAAAACAATGGGGTTCCCAAACTTTTAAACAAGACTGTGTACTTGTGGGAATGTACACACTTGTGTGGGTGTGTAGAGGAAAAGTGTATAAGAATATTTTCTTAGTTACTATGTTCCTTCTAAGATCATATATTATTTCAAGTTTAAACTTTGGAGACTTTGCACAATTTTTTTTTTCACACCTCCACCCAGGTATTCTTCAGAACCAGCAAAGTGTGGAGTGAATTAAGTGTAACAAAACACTCCACTTGCTGTGCCAACACTTTCCCAGTTCATTTGTGAGGCTTCAATTTTGAGCCCCAGCTGTTTGCAAGACTATTTCATATTGCCACCACAAACAACACTATGAGAACATTGCTTTGGCATGATCTCAGGTGTTGCGCTAAATATGTCCCATCCGGCATATCTGGTCCACGCATGCAGAGTCTACCTGTGACTTTTCTCCACTCGGTACTGGGTACTGTGTGAAATTGAGTGAGCACCGGCTGTTGTGGGCCACTGGGGTGGTGAAAAATAAAGATGCAGTCCCGACAGGGAGCCTCCATATGTGTGTGCAAACACTGTCACTTTTCAAGAGAAGTCGGATTTGAGAGGAATAGAAAACAAACAATAATGAAAAAGTGGAAAAATAAGGGTAAAGGCTTACAAATGTATATGACTGTTTCATTCACTTCCTGCTGTTTCCTCATACATTTAATTGTATGATGTAAAATGGCACAGCAGTTGCAGCTCATGGTTTATCTTTAAGTAATATGGTAAATGCGAGCACAGCTGGACGCTAGCTTAGCTTTCATCTGCTTGGAGAAACAGTTTATTTAAGCTGAAAAAACTGGTAAATAAAGATGATTATAAAAGTTTGTATAGTTAATACTTCAAAAACAGAAACAAAAAAAAACACAGTTTGGATTTCCTGCATCTGCATGATGGCCAAGTTGATTTCTTCTTCAGTTGTACAATAGGGCATCGTAAGTGTCATCTACACCTGAAAAACAACATCTGTTATTTACCATTGTGTCATTCTTGCTCTTGCCTTCTACTTTTCTCTCCTTCTCTCTGCTCACAAGGTTGAAACTTTCTCACAGGCTCCGTGAAGAAACAAAAGTTGTGGTTCAATGGAACCCTGATCCCGGCTGGATGCTTATTACGCTAATTCCTTCCATTTTCAGTCGTCTGCTGATGCTTTCCTACCGGAACTGTCAAGCAAGTCAAGGTGCCACAAGAGGCTTTTGCTGTTCACTGGTTTTTCCATCTGCAACAACTGCTTCCATGTGGTTGTTGGCAGACAGTGAAGAAACGAGAGTTTGAAGGACATCGAGAGAAGGATGCTTTTATTCATTTACTCAATAGTGCATTTCATGCATGCAGGGTGAGGTTTTACAACTTTGAAAAAATTTAAAACAAAAGATAAAATACCATAAACTCTGCACTGTCTAGACCACTATTCAAATATAAGCAAATGAGTGATCCTGACCATACCCTTTCACTGAAGTATGTTTTCAGACAACTCTCTGGTGGTAAAAAAAAGTATTTAATAGTGGTCCCAGACATTTTATACTCACTGTATATTTTAATAAAACTGCTCTATAGGTTCACAAGCTTGGACATTTCATTCATTTGCAATTTTTTGCAAAAAGTGTTGTTTTTCTTTGCCATAAATAAATCAAAAATATCCAAAATGAAGACTCTATAATACATTTTAAATGCATGTTGCAGTTCTCTGAATTTTAGTTCTTGTGCATTGATTTACACAAGGGTATTATATTTTAGTACATGTAATAAGTAAAAACTACTGTATACATCACTAGTATTTACATTTTTGCATGTACTGGTTATGGTATCATGCATGGACTTTGGGATTCTAAGCAACACTTTGATAAAGCTAACGCCATCATGTAGAGGCTGTAATTTATCCCAGCAGGCTCTGGTGTTGGTGTTATGCTTCAAAATATTATTACAGCCATCAGGAAACAAGTTTGAATTCTGTGTCTTTCTTAATTCTAAGGTAAATTTTAAGCTTGTAAGCTGTCAAAATTTGCAGATGGGAAGATGTTACGGCAATATGACAAGACGACCAAATGCTCATTCTACATGAATCAGACATTAAAACATTCTACAGAATTTGAAAACAATCCTCACATTTACACTGTGTCAAAATGATGAATGGATAAAAAGAAATTATTCAAAATAATTATTTATTACTATTTTTTAAAGTACATTTTACATTAACCTCCAAGTTTGAAAGTTTTTTTTGCTTGTTTAGTAAACCTGCCATTTCGGAGATACAAGTTTTTTTTTCTGACAGCAATGATTTATTATACCACGTGCGTTCCCTCCCTCTCTCCTGTTTCCATCAGCTGTCTTGTACTGAGATTGTCATCACTCAAAAACTGAATTACTGATAAAGGAAAATGTTACATTGGGTAGCACTTTATAAGACTTCCCCTAAAAAGATTATTAATGGTCATAAACAACTTAAAAAGCATTAATAAGTAATCAACATATAAATAACAGGACGACACTGATGGCTAGTGTAATAATTAGGTGGGGATTATGCTAAGTGTTTTTACATGCAAAAAAGCTTGTAAATTCTAGGGGTTGTGATTGGGGGTTATCTGTTTAAAAGACAGTCTTTCACTTATATGTTAACTGTTTATTAATAATTTATAGGGCATAACTAATTAATAACATTATAAACATAATATAAACAAATTGTAAAACGTTTATAAACACTAGTGTTATTGTAAAGTGATAAACATTAATGTAATGGGTTTCACAATGCACTCACAAAGTGATTTGTAATTTATCATATCACTGTCAAAGAAACATGGACATGTTTAAAACTGTTAAGATATAACAATAGTCAATAGGTAATAATTATTAACCTAGATCTCAAAATCACAGCTTCTGAACTTAATATATTGACTGGCAAGTTTAGCCTTAACAATATTATTATATCATTTTCATCCAGCACAAGTGTATATACAACTTCATCAAATCCTCCATGAATCCTCTTGAACATGGAACCACTGCTGCCTTTTCAGCAGGGGTGTGTAAACCACCTGCTGTTAAAGTCCACAGTAATTCCTTTGCAGAGAAGCTGAAAGTGACGGGACTTGCGCAAGTCAGCCATCTTCAAGAACCCTCAAATGCCTCGAGTAAAAACAAGCATATGTGCGCGTGTGGTGTCTGAATGTGTTTGTGTGTATGTGTGGGTGGGTAGTGGGGAGGTGGGCCACAGTGTGTGTGAAATGGGACCCCCACCAGAGGCCTAAAAGGGACGTTTCAATTAGAGGCGCTGTGAAGTGTGCCACCATGGTGTTCATTGATCATCACCCTGCACCATCCTCTCATAGTCCTCCACACGTAGAGGAAAAGCATGGAGAAAATGGAGAGATGTTTTTTTCCTCCTACCTTCTTTCTACTTTAATAAGTCTTTCTCTCTCTCCCTTCTCCAAAAGAGAGAGAAAAAATGAAACCAAGGGAAGAGGTGGAAGAGGCTTGGCACACTTGTCAGACAGGCCTTGCAGCCCTTCTCCTTTTATCTCTCGGCTTTGACTCCGCGCTTTGATTATGAAACACCCTCTCACACAGTTGAGAGCCCACTATGGCTTTTTTTTAACCATGCGAGGCCACATTAGAGCTGTGAAATTCACACTCATAAAGACACAATAAACCTTACTACAACCAATGAAATGAGTATTTATTTTACCAGACTTCTGCTAACTTTCTTGAGGGCAAACACGCTCCATTGACTGGAACACATGGAATTTTCCTACTCTACTAACCTAATAGCCCCGAAGTGCTAGTCTACTCACAGTCCCTCTGCTTCATATAAGGCTTTTGCTTCTTGTGCTAATGTTATGCTAAGCTAATTGATCATTTACAGTGTGCCACCGTGTCATTCTGCTCATTTTGTACCACTAGGATTTTTTTTTCACCATTGGAAAAGTGGCAATGGCCTAGGTATGTGTGAGTCATACACATTTTTCAAATAGCTCTGCTGAATGTGGAACAACAAGACATTTCTTAACCCACCTAATGGATTCTGAGGAGGTTCCAAACTCCCTCTTGGCCAATAAATGAGAGGAAGCCTGCTGGTGATGACATTTTACATAAAAAGTACAACATTTTACAGACTTTCATTTGCTCTGTTGCATTTTCTGGCCTCGTCTATTTAAAAAAGTCTGAACCAGACAAAAATGCTTTCTATGATCACAACTACTTTTACCTTCCTTGATCAGTACATTCTTAGAAATGTGCCAATAATGGGTCTTTTGGAGTGATGTTTTTTCTTTCTCTTTCAAATTTCACTGATTTGAAGACAAGGTCTCATGTATGCTGAGGAAGAGTGTGAAGCTGTGCATCTTGAAGCAGATGTAGAAGATACCAAGACACCAAGATGCCAAGAGTTCTTGGAGTGATAGTAGAGAAGAACCACTTTAAGCTCCCTAAGGAACACTTTAATGGAGGTTTTTTTTTTTTAAAAGAACCACTTTGTAAAATGTATATGTATGAAAGAACTGGTGCCTTTGTAACATTTAAACATCATCCCACCTGAGGAGGTGCTGAAGCCTCGACAGATACCTGTAGACTTTTAGGGCACAGACCCTTTAGCCAGGAAAAGAAACTTAATAAAATGACTTGGGAAAAGAAAGTATGACTGATAGTGTTAGTCAATAATCAGACTTTCTGAAGTTTAAAGAGCATTATGTAAACGTTCTGTAATCATTAAAGATTTCCCCTAGAACTGTGTTTCTGAGCCAAGAAATGTTTAAGAGGCTATATGCCAACAGAATAAGCTTTACTGTGCTTCTGACTTGCTTTTATCAACCTCATCTTACTGTCTTCCCAACAGGCTTCAGTATGTTAATTACGATTCAGACTGCCCTAATCTAACCTCCTTGCCCACTGTGATGTGACCTCCACAACACAATATACTTTGACTTTGAAGCTCAAATTACTTATGCCTCTGACATAAATATATATTCACACCAACGCTGCCCATGGAGGAAAAGGCATGATTCATTTGCATTTTAGCTATTGATTTTCAGAAAATAACTCTGGCAGTATGTCAACCTCCAATCTGTTGAAACACAAAGTGATCTGCTACTGAAGTTACTTCACTTTCTTTATTCACCTCATAATTAAGCTTTCTTTCATTTTCATTCCTTTTTGCAATTTAAATCCGTCTATGTAAGAGGAAACAAATCTAAGAAATAAGACATTCTCTATAGTTCTTTTCAGAGTTTCAATCAATACAACACTGCTTCGCTTCCATATGTCATTCACCCATGGTCCTTCAGGGGAATATCATGGGACAATAGTCAGTTCTCACACTGTAATGCTGTAATGTGTCTCCCATGCACAACAACATAGAGGCTGATTCTGAAATGAATTCTGAAACTGCTATAAATATAAGTTGAGCTACAGGTTAATTCTCTTGAGGAGAGAAATTTCGTTAAATTGTTCATATAACAATCTTAGCATATATGTTTATGAAGTTCTGACTCTTAGCATATGCCGGTAATCAGATAAAGTCTTTGTGAACAGATGGCTTTCCTGTGACAGGGGAACACACTAATGCTACCTGTCAAGATATGAATTAATAATGGTGAACGCTTTTGCACTTCCGCAATGAGCAGAAGGATCACTAAAAATAACTAACAATTGAGTCCTTATAAACATGTCTATACGTATATACATTTGTTCAGTGAGTTTTGGGACCAGTGAAATAAGTTAACTTTATGTAAATCTATTAGGTAGGTCTATTATGTAGATGTATCTAATTACAACAGTAGAAGGGTGAAAATGTGAAAGGCTTCTAATTTTTACTAAACCAATGTAGCATTTTAGCATCACATGCTACTAACAGTATTCAGACTTTGAGATTTGAGTTCTTACAGAGCTATAGGATTATTTTTGAGACTAATGAAGCTGTGTGTACACACAAACACACATACATACATATACATACATATGAATATATATATATATATATATATATATATATATATATATATACATCACAGAAGCTGTCAATATTATCACATTAATAATGCAATACAGTATTTTAATTAAAAGTTTTTTAATTATTTCCATCTAACACCATTTTGTAAATTTAGAATTTATCACCAATGTACATTTGGTCAAAAATATAATTTACAAGGAAAATACCGCCACTTATGCTAAAAAAACTGCAAAAGAACTCTGCAATCCCTCATGCACATTTAAAAAAGAATCAAATTCTGCTGGGAGTCTTCATCTTCCAGGAGAATTCCGCACAACACTGTCAATCAGTAATTCGGCAGAGTACATTAGACAGTGCTTGCAGGAAAACTATGGATAAATCAAGAGTGATTTTCAGATGCCCAGCTCATGATTTAGTTTTGGCGTCTGGCCTGCACTCTGCAGTTATTGCCGGATAGAATATCTGGGAAATATACTGCTCTGTATCAGCAGTAAGCATATGGCAGCCAGTCAGCATTGCGGGCCTAAGCAGAAAGGTCATTTAGAAAGGTCACAGGAAAACTAGTTAAAAGTACTGCCTTGCTGGGTTCCTCATGGGCTACATACATTATGCATAAGAACACAGATGCTGTGCCTCATTTGCATTATTTACCCTACACACACCTTGAGCTGTGCTTACCTGCCAGCACCTGAGTGTACACAGACACATGCCCAGATACACACACATTTGCTCATGAAACCCATGAAAATCCTTAATGTAAAGAATAACCTACCCTAACTCAGTCTTCCTCTTTCTTTCTCACACACACACACACTGATCTGATCCTTATAACCACTACATATGCAACCCACTCACGCTGTCAAGCACACACAGACTTGGTTGCACACATTATTTATGACCTCAAGAACCTGTTCATCCCTAGCTCACACTCTTCTTACATGACTAAATTAGTCCTACTCGCTATCAGAGGCTTATTCATGGGCAAAAAAAGACTAAGTGGATATTTGCGCATGTTGTACTAATTAATACACACATTATAAAACTTATACCAGTGGCCCACAAGTATGTGGAGTCAATACTTAGTATTACTGATGTTTAGTGATGATTTTTACATATTAAGTCATTTAATAATGAGAAAGTAACAGCCTCAAAGTTAAAGTTAAAAAAGACAGCCTAGTTAACAGTTGCAGATAGTGGTAAATAAACAAGCTTTTATTTAGCCATCTACAATAATTTTGCCATCTACAGTGGAGTTCTATGAAGTTTTATTTTGCACAATAACTTTAAAAAAAGACAGTCGTTATAAATGTATAAAATGTTAAAATCAACATGTTCCCTTAGATTTGTTGACGGTCGAGTGGTTGTGCTGCCTTATTGCCCTATGCCCCAGGATGCTCTCATGTCTGTGCTTCTTTCTAGCTCTCCCCTTTAGTTATGCTATCATAGCGAGTCTTGCCAGAGTTCCTGCCTGCACTCAGACTACAATGTACAGCATTCTTAATAACTCGTAAAATTTCAGCATCACTAACAATCTATTTCTCTCTCTCTCTTTCCCTCCCTGTTGAGCTACTCTGAGATACCAGTGATCCTGTCCCATTTTGCTGTCTGGATCAGCCTGACCCACCCTAATAACCTATTTAAGTTTTTATGGCTTTTAACCCACTTACTCCCTATCCTCCAAAGAACTGATCAAAAGTTATAGCAGGACCTGTACACAAGGTAATACTGCCGCCTATTTATACTGAGAAGTATAATTTATATATATATAATATTTTTCCTACAGCTTAGGTAGCCTTTCCTTGCCTCTGTCACCTTTGGCTCATTGGGGGGTCGGACCCGGATTCTGTAAAGCTGCTTTGTGACAACATCAATTGTAAAAACACTACAGAAATAATATATATATATAAAAAATCTTTAAGGAAATATTTAACCTTTGAGATGAGAGAGAGAGAGAGAGAGAGAGAGAGAGAGAGAGAAAGAGAGAGAGAGAAAGAGAGAGAGAGAGAGAGAGAGAGAG
>JBBPDA010000013.1:9364672-9384672 GCA_037974385.1 Arnoldichthys spilopterus | reverse complement strand
AGCTGAGTTGAGAATAATTTAAACCTTTCCACAAAGGTAATCTGCAGTCAGTATCACAGTCTGTACCTCTGTGGATGAAAAGAATAGTTCTAAGAGAAAGCTTTCCTCAATTTCTTCTCAAATTAGAGAACAGCTCAACTAGACATGATGACACATTTAAAACGTGGTAAAGTGAACTGTGCCCAAAACCTTTGCATTTGGATTTACAGTGTGGGTGGTTTCTGCATTACACTGGAAGGCCAAACCCACCTCTGCAGTACTGAGATAGGTGTAAAGAAAAATAGGGAAGAAATGAGAAGGTGGTGGAAACTTCTGCACTGTAAAAAAGTGTTGATTGTTTTTTATTGACCGTTTTTATTGATTCATGACTTTGTTTTAGTCATTTTATGACTTTTATTCTCCCTTTGATCCCTTTGTCTCTTCAGTGTTTCTGTTATACTCAGCATTTTCTTATACTTTATTATAAATGAAGGTTCTTCATCACTGTCTGAAACTGAATGAGGGAAAGAGGAGTTCCTAGCGTGGGGTTCTCCTAAGTTAGTTATTTAAAAACTCCATGTAATTGTAAAACTTGATCTATTTTGGCTGGACATCTAAGATATATAGGAGCAAAAACTTTCTGTGGAGCAGAGAAGTCCTTGTAACTGTGCTTCAGCTTGCTAGTTCAGTCATGCTGGCCTGTCTGCACTGTAGCTGGTTCATGTTCTAGGGCAAATGAGGATTAGGGACATCAAGTCACATCAAGTCAAAATAGATTTCAGAACTTTTCTGCTAGATGAGACACTGCAGATTATGATAAAAGCTACTTAAAATCTTTCAAACATTATGGTGGCTTATTTAATTACGCCAGGTCAGAGTGCAAGTTAATGGTACATGTATTTGTACTGTACTGTTCACGTCATTTGTGAATATAGTCTAGCTTTAATCATGCACATCACATGCTTTACTTTTTTATGCTCTGATGGTCAGTCGAACGAAACGTTAGCAAATGGTGATTTGACAAAATTTTGCCCTCTCTTTTACATGTCTATATGTGAACCTTTAATGAAAAACTAGGATTTCATAACAAAGCTGTAACTTAACACACACAGCCTCGAAAATATGGCGGTAGCAACAGCCCAACACGGTTAATCTTGCCAGTAGACATGAAACACTGCAACATTTTCAGTTACTTTTGGAAATGACTTTAGATAACATTAATGTTTCAGCTATCATCAACTCTCCCGATTTTACCTTGGCTAGCTAAAGTTATCCTTGTGGCATTGGTTTGACAGATGGTCATTAGCAAGCCAGCTGTCACTGTGCATCGCCTTCAAATTCTTCTGCGGTTTCGCTCCCTCCGCTTCATGTTAAAAGTAGCCTATGAAAGCCATACATCTTCCCGCACTAGCTGGCTAGGCCAATGACTGCTTATGTTTTCAAGATGGTCTGTGGTCAGGATTTTTAAACTTTTTTTTTTCTTAAATGACTGCGACAACAAATGGGTGCTAAGTATTAAGCAGAGAACGCATTGAGTCCCCTGCCCACCACATAGCTCCACTCCTGCTCCCAAAAGATCCCATTCATTCAGACCTACTGTTTTCATGGTTGAAAAACCTTAAGGCTTGCAATTGTGAGAAAGTCTGTTGTAATTGGATCTATTTTCTTACCTGGAGCTCATTGAAACCAACTGATGAAAATGTAGATACATCAGTGAGACTTAAAGTGCTGTGCAAAAGTCTTAGGCACCTGAGAAAATAATCATTAAAAGCTGTTTATCTATGCAGTTTCTCAAAAAACTACTAGTAGAATAATCACAAATAAGAGTAAAACAGTAAACAGTGATTTAATGTGTTAGTTTGTTGGCTTGACCATTTCCAAAGCTCTTCTAGTGGATGCCGTGTATTGTAGTTACCATTAAATCGCTGATTTGGGCTCAATCAGTCCTTCATTAGATGAAATCAGGTGCCGAAAGATCACATACTCACATACATGCAGTGACTGGAGACATGGAGGAGATATCTGGAGCCAAACCTGTTCTTCTAACCAGCTTTTGTGAGTTAAAAATAAAAGCTGATTGGGGCAGTAATTGTGTAATGGTTAGGGAGTTGCCCCTGTGACCTGTAGGTCGTCAGTTCAAATTCCAGACTGGTACAAGTACCACTTAGGTAGCAGTGATCAAAGTACTGTCCCTAAGCACCCATCCCCAGGCACTGCCTACGTTAGCTGCCAACTCTTTCTTCTCTTTCTTAAATGCAGGAGGCACATTTCCTTGTGGTGCACTGTACAATCACTCACTCACTTAATATCAACTACTGTTTACAAACAAACAAATCTTTATTCTTTGCACTTATTCTATTGTTCACTTGTGTTTTTGGATTTGTGCAAAGGAAAAGCTCTCTTATGTAGAATCAGACGGTAATCAATATTCAGTGTTTAGTAAGACAGAGAGAGACTATAACTCACTGCCAACTTTTCTTTCTTTCGTCCCTCGTCACTCTTTGCACCCCTGTCAAATCGTCCAAGAGGAAAAACTGGACTGAGGAATCTTTCGTCTTTCCAAAACACATTTTTCAGCTTTGTCTGGAGGCTTTAGCTGAATAAAGAACTAGACCATATTGTACACACAGTGACCCTGTTTTTTTGTGCCAGTTGCTAAGTTACAGTAATGTCTGTGTTCTGTTGCTTACAGATAACAGTCTGACACATTTTATGATGTATAGAGATGAGATGGCATATCTATTTTAAGTTCCCACATCATAATTGCAACATAGTTTCTCTCTCACACACACACCCACAAACCTTCATACAACACCAGGTCAAGTTTTTGCCATTATGCAGAGCAAATGAGACTCCCCACCTTTTAATAAAGCAATGAACAGCAGGAAAAGGCTTTTAATGTGCACTCTAGGGGAGATAGATAGATAGAGAGAGAGAGAGAGAGAGAGAGAGAGAGAGAGAGAGAGAGAGAGAGTGCAGGTGCAAATTGCTGCGAGATATATGCTGAGGCTGTTAAATTATTCAGGGCAACAGTGCACCTTCCCCTGTACGAGTGTGAAGGGAGTCTATGTCTATATGTGTGGGGGAGTACAGTAGGTAGACAGCTGTGTCACTTGTATGTATATGTGTGTGTGGGGGGTGTGTGCATGTGTGAGGAAAAGGTAGTATGTATTATCATCCTCTGGCATGGCGGTGGTGTATGTGAGAGGAAAGGCATGGGAAGATGAATGAGTGAGGTGAAAACCTTCGTAGGTGTTTTTAGTATGTGTGTGTGTGTGTGTGTGTGTGTGTAGGATGGCCTTAGGGAAGCATTGGCACTGTGCTGGTGTGTGTCAGCAGGGCTCCCTGACTGACGGCAGAGCAGAAATAATGTTTTAAAGGCTCAGGCTCGGGCACGGTGCTTAAACCAAGCAGAACCTGCTTTTATTCCCCATCTCTACTGAGAGAGCCTCACCCACACACACCGAAGAAAGACACAGATAGACAGCAAGGGGCCTGAGGAATGACAATATATTTTCACAATAACTATGAGAGCCAAAGAAAGAAAGAAAGAAAAAAAGGGGAGAAAATGAAAAGAAAGAGAGAAAGAAAGAAAGAAAGAAAGAGAAAGGGGAGAAAAAGAGAAAGAGCAGAAAAAGGTAAAAGAAAGAAAGAAAGAAAGAAAGAAAGAAAGAAAGAAAGAAAGAAAGAAGGACAGAAAGGGGAGAAAAATGAGAAGAAAAAAAGAAAAAAGGTGACAAAATGACAGTTTGTTGCTGAGAGAGACAGAGAGAGAGAGAGAGAGAGAGAGAGAGAGAGAGAGAGAGAGAGAGAGAGAGAGATACAAAGGTGGGCTGCTTGCTGTATTATATGGATGATATGGATGTTCTGTTAGTGTGTCCACTAGGGGGCCCACTGTGGTCAGTGTGGTAAACGCAGCAGAGAGCACACAGGAAACACAGAAATGCATTCCTGCACTAAAGAGGACTGTTTACACACAAGGTCAGTGATTTATGGTGGGCTGTCCCATGTAATGCGCTCGGTGCACTGTTCATTCAATTAAATGTCAACTGAATGTTGAACTTTAACAGTAAAGTGTGTTTTTGCCAGTTGGTTGGTTGGTTATGTTATCTCATCAAATGTCAAGCTCACTACTATTTCTAACATTACCTTCAGTCTTTTACTAGTACATGAGTTTATTCACTAAGATAAACAAAAACACTCATAACAATGCTGCATATTCATTCCTCTTAACTCATCTATTCTTCCTCCCATCCTTACGTTAAGATGAGTCACCCCGTACAGCATCTCTCTGCATTCATCCTGTCGCTGTTACTATATTCACTGCTGACTGCACTGCTCCTAATTGCTCAAACTGTAACTTTCACACACACTGCTGCTCTCACACGATGCTAGACAATCACCATTCAGGTTTGCGTGTGTAGGGTAAGGATGGAGAGATGGGGAGATGGATGAAAGTGATTCTCAGGTGCTTCAGGATCCAAAGCTCATAAACAGATCAGCTAATGTGTGAAAGCTCATTTGGAGCTATGGCCCTGCTCTGTCCCTCTCCACTGCTGTACAAATGAATTGTTGAGTCATCTGCACTGCACTATGTAAGCCATTTACTTCTGCATGCGTGTGTGTGTGTGTGTGTTCCCCCTGACTACTATATTACTTCCATCCATAAAGCATTGTTAATGTGTTAATGTGATCTAACAAAACACCTTTCACAACAGTGATGACATTTGGAACTACAGTCATGCATATCAGAGTTAATTATTATAGAATTTGTTTGTTTGCTATAAGGTTTTTTATACAGTCCTTGTTTTATATATACTTTTTAGTGCTTTGTGAGTCTCTGCTTCTTGCATTTATTAAATAAGATGGCTGAGAACTGACCACTCTTGACAACTGACACTGTGTAAGTCACTGTTTAACCACAATTACTAGGATCAAGGTTGTAGAAACAACCAATATATCTTTATCACATTCTCCATTCCATTTTTTCAGCTGTTTGTGTGTGTTTGCTTTAAACCAGAGAACAGTCTTATCTTTTCACCATATTTTTTTAATTGACTAATTTGACTCAAAATGTTGAAATTAATTATTGAAGATTTCTATATATACCATCTTGCATTGCATATGTGATTGGCAAGTGAGTGGAGCGGACTACATTGGTGAAATTGTTTGATTATACTGGCTGGTTTCACTAGTTATCAAAATTGTTTCCTTTTTTAATAGGTTATCACAATTAGTGAGGTTTATATTGCTCTGACCCTTATTTATGTGGCTGTGACTTTGAGAGTGTAGGTTTTTCCAGTTGTCTGGTAGCCTTCTGGCTATAGGCGAAACATTAACACAAGCAACATCACAATGCATTTCAGTAAGAGTGAATGAGTAATGAGGACATTATTTTTACAGATATCTTCCATTAGCTTTTTGTTTTGTTTGTTCCAAAACCTGTATGATCACTTTACACTTCTTGATGCATATGGATATACAGTATAGTTACAAGTCCCTTGTAATGATTGGATTCAGATACTTTGAGGTGCACAGGCATGTAATACACATAGAGCACATGGACACAAACTTCACCAAGTGCTATATAAATCTCTCCAGCTTTAGACTAGGGAATACTGGAAACATGTAGCATCAAACACCTATGGGTGGGTTTTGGTGTTTCGCAAGGTGACTCAAAAAGTTGAAAGTGAATGAAAGAAAATGATATCACCAAATTGTAACTGTTGGCATTCATATAGTCATTGGCAACTACTAGATTGGACCAGTGCCAGATTGGTCAACTGTATATCAGACAACACACAAGCTGATAATACATCACAGCTTATATGTTTGATTGAGATGGAATTTGGCCATTAAACACTTTGCAACTTTAGCCAGTTCCATTTCTAATATGGTGGAATTCAGAAATCTGTGAGCTTATGACATACCATTGGAGTTTGCAATCTGGATTTAATCAAGCAACATCAGCACCTGACCTCAGTAATGGTGTCATGGCTAAATGATAAACCCTCTCAGAAACCTAGCGGACATTTTTCCTGAACAATAGAGTCCGTTGGTACAGCAAAGAAGGGGCCAACAGCTGCAAAGTCCTTTAAAAAAGTCCCTCTAATTTCTTATTTAAAAAAACGACTCAAGTAAAAGAAGCATAGCAACAAATTCTCAATTAGCCAAAGGGCCAAGCACGAATATCAGGTTCTTCAAATATCACTCTTCACAAGTGGTTCTATGTCACAAGTTTTCTTTGAGTAATGCCATAGAATATTCAGCATTTGTCACTAAAGAACCTTGTAAATGATGCATTAGTGTGAAGACCCTTTTGAAGGTCTAAAGAACCTTCGTTAAATATAAAGGGTATTTAGTAATGTAAGGGTTCTTCAAAGAATCTACATGTTGAAAACCTTTAAAACAGGTTAATGAAACACAAAATCCTTTTAAATGTTCTTTAATAAAACCAAAAATGGTTCGATGACCTCACTCAAAGTTTATTTAAGGAGTGTCTCCTTTACAAAAGTGGTTGATTAATGAGACATTGATTGAACAAAAGTGATTATTCTATGGCACAAAAAGCCAGTTTTGGCACCTTTATTTTGAAGACTACACTGTAGAGTCTCAGGGGCAGGAGCTGGAGATGTTTCTGGATTCTTGCCCTGTGCTTTTCTTCACAAGCTGCTGCACCAGCCCGCCGCTATACTTAGCTTACACATCCACTAGCTTGTAGCGACAGTGGAAAGGCTATTGATCTGAGCGACTCCTCTCCCTCCCTCCCTTCCCTTGCCTCCCCTCCCTCCTTCTCCTGCTTTAATGGAAGAGCGGGACGGGTCTGCGAGAGGGCTATTTTCTCTCCGTCTGTGCGGAGATGAGGAGAGAGGGAACTACATTAAGAGATGAAGGACACCGAAGGCTTCCCAGGAGGGACGGGGACGTGAGGCGACCCGACTGAACTCATTCCAAAGCTGCTTCCCTCAAACATCGGCAAAACAAACACCGCTGCATGTTACAAAAAAAGCTGAGAGAAAAGTGACACACGCTGGCTTCAACGGCAGGATAGAGGGGAGAGGGAGAGAGAGAGAGCAAGAGTAGTGACAGAAACAGAGGTAAAAGCTGGTAGGTAGGAACAAATATAGAAGGTGGGCGAGTGAGGGACAGAGACAGATGGGCAGACTTTAGACAGCAAAGAATACAAGCTACAGGCTCGGGCTGGAGTTAACGTTCATTTCTTTACCCAACAACCATATTTTCAATGGATTAACAAATCTGAGTGTGTTCTTAACTTAAACAATATACAGGAAATTTAAAGGTGAGAGTTTTGACTTTACTTTTAAAAATAATAAATAACAATAAAGGTGCCTGAAAGAATTCATTGCACGGTGCCACAGAGGAGCCACTCTAGCTTCCCTACAATCCCTTTCAATCAATGGTTCTTTTTCTTCCTGCACATGAGTGTAAGGAACACGTCTGAAAAACCTCTACATATTGTAAATGTCCTTGGAAGAGGCTCCATTGGCTGTAGCTAGTCAGCTAGCCAAAAAAAATAAAGAAATAAAACAAAAACCGCTGTACATTTTGTGTAAAAACATTACAACTTACAAATATTTTTTTGAAAGTGTAAACAAACACCAAGCTGTTGCAATGAGTCTATGAGGATTTTTTTTTTGTGCATTAAGGTAATGAAAGCTATATTGTCCCCATTACTTCCTGTAAGTTAGTGGACTTTGTCTGAATGATCACATGTATCTAAGGATGGATGATGATGGTATTGCAATCATATTGGTATGTCAGCAAATATTTACTGGAAGAAAAAAAAATATTGCGATCACACAGAGGTTTAGATTTATTGTTATTTCAAGCTGATTTTAAATAATTGATATATTGTACTCTGAAACAGCTCGACAAGGGTCAGGCCAGGATTTGCTGCAGCATGAAATGTGTAGTAGTCTAATTGCTGACAGTGAGAAGAAAATCATGATGTAATGCTCACAGCTGCATAGCAGCCTTTTAACTCTGCTCCTATTGCATACTAATAAATGGCCTAAATTATCCTGCCCAGGTACCCAAAAGCCTCAAATTCCTCCCTATTCTTACCCAACCAGCACCTCATTGTGCCAGGCAGAGCTCTATATAAAACAAATACATTGTCCTCGCTTCCTCCCCCCAATTTTTATTAAGTACGGTATCCCGCCAGGACCAATATTTCAGAGGGAGCTGAAGTTGGAGGCCATAAATAATACAACATTAATCATCTAGGACCCGGTTCGACTTGTCAGATTTATCACGCCTCTTAATAACGCCATGTTTTAAGTGTCGTTTGCACACATTAAGCTGCCTCGGAGGTTCAAACACAGCCCCGGCTGAAGAGACTTGCAGCCTTGTCTCAGGATCTTTTCAAATAAACAGGGAATAAAGTTAGGTTTTACACACCTTAAACCACACACCTTTAACTTCACAGCAAGATTTAAGAGAGAAAGAGACATAAACAAGCCGCTGACAGCCCTACGCCAAGGTTGTAACAAAGCAGGAAAAACTCTTTCCTCTTTCTTCTAGGCTGCACAATGTCCCAGTAACTACTTATTTGATTGTAAGTGACTGGTTATCCACACAACTGGATTATCAGTGACTGCATGCTTCTACCTACTGCAGAAAAAAGTCTGTGGCTAAAAGCAGCTTTCATGAAACATTTGCTTGTTTGTGTAGCGGAAACCAAAAGTGGTATAAGGGTCTGTTTGAAAAATCACATAGCTGGGGAAAAAAAAATAGATCAGACATCATCCCCTTAAAAAAGCATTCTTAATACATGTTTGGTTTTAGGAACAGCATGTCACTGCTTTACTTTAGGGGCAGATCCCAAAACCTAGATTAAACCTAAACCCAGACTAAATGGGATTTTTAATGATGAGCACCATTAACATTACAGTTGAGTCAGCTATTGTAACACTCAAGTACCTTATGGTGCTTCATAAAAGTGGTGCTTTGCATCATGAATTTCTATGCTTGTTTTGATGTCAAATAATACATTACATCAAGATACACACCTTCACACACCTCCAAAGCAGACATGGGTCACCAAATCTGTTCCCAAATGAAGAAATCTGGTGTTTCCTAAATCTGTAATCGGTATACAACTGTGGTCCGGGAGAGTTTGGTGCTTTCCCTGTTCAAATACTTCTTGTTAAACTCACCTGTTAATTGTCAGGTTTACTGAGTGTTTATTAAGGGAAGACACCAAAGTTAATGTTGAGACTAGTTTTAAAGTATTTTTTTAGGGCAGACATAACTCTGGTTCTGGAAAGCCAGAGTCCAGCACAGATGTTCAAATACACCTTGTTCAAGTCACTGTCACGATCGGAGGTAAGGCAGGAAACCAGTGCGGTTAACAAAAGAGTCTTTATTTTAACAAGACGCCAGCAAACACAAATCCAGCGCTCCGGCGCTCGGTAGGAGAAAGTCCCGCAAGGAGCTCAGTGATGACTGCCTTCACTGGAGCTGCGCTCTTCTCAGTTCGGGCCATGTTCAATACCATATCCTAGGGTTTGGCGCTTCACTAAACGCCTGCAATGACTACTTGTCGCTGCACAATAAATACTGTAACTCGTAACTCTACAACACCAACTAGTGCTGTCCATGAAATACTGAACCCACTATCGTCGCCTGTCGATGGCACACAACGAGTATCCTCCGCACTCTCCCAGCGTCCCAGCCCTGCCTATATTGCCAGGTGATGAGGGGTGTATACCTGTTAATTGCCAGGTTTACGGAGAATATTTAAAGAGGCAAAGTATCAAAAATGTGTTGGAGGGGGATTGGTGGTGGTGGTTTTTCCAGCATCATCTTGGAAGGCAAGTCTCAAGTCCTCAAATGGGCAATGTAAGGTTAAAAAAAACAAATAAACAAACAACAAAAAAACAAGATAGAACCGATTCTCAAATCATTGGTGAATCACTTTTGTTTCTCCATGGATTATTCTTTAAAGAACTATTTCAAATACTGAAACTGTAGAGAACCTTTAAGAAGTTTAAAGTGCAATACCAATTAAACGTTAGGCTGTACATCAAAGCCCAAAACCATTTAGGACCATTATTTTTGTGAGTTTATCAGTATATTAGTATAAATTCCAGTTACAGCAGTGTTCAGCCTGAGCTGAATCTGCTGAGGTGATTATTGTTAAGTAGACTGACTGTGCTAAGGAATCATCACGGCAAGGCGATAATGACCAGGTGTAACTGGGGTAAGGTGACATGATTGGGTCAAGGCATCACACCCTCACCTCTTATCTGCGCCTGGTGCCATGCTCGCCCACCAGCTTCTGTCCTCTCTTTTTGTGCTCGGACACAATGTTGTTTGATTGAGCTATCCTCGCCACAATGGGGACTCAAACGAGAGCGGACAAGATAAAGATGTGGGTCATGCACCCCATCCTTCCATCTCCAAAGAGGTGAGTGGGGCTGTCAACCTTCCGCATGGTTAGCTTTCATGGAAAATCACTGAGACGGGCATGGTATTTGAGATAGGAATGATTTCCCCTCATTCCTACCATTTGCATTGAGAATTTCTGTAAAGTGACGGAGTATTCAAAATGACATTTCCTTTAGAAATTCCAACTGAAGTATTTCATCTATCATGTCTACCTTTACAAGGTGAAAGCAAATTAGAACTCAGCAAGGAGAAAAAGTTAATCTTCATTGTTTTTTAAGTAAAAAAAAAATGTAGCAGGTCTTACAAGCATGATTATTCATGAGGTAATTATGATTATGAACCGTAAGCATTTCCCCAGCCCTTCCTTGTCTGTCTGCACATGTTAACACCTGGTTTATTTGTTGGTGAACATCAAAAACAAATCGTGCTTCATGAGCACCGTTCCTTTCTTTGTCTCTGTACAGCGAGACAAGCTCTCAAAACAAGCACAGAAAGAACAAAAGAATGTACAGATGAAAGGTAATTTCCCTCAAGTTTTAATTACATTTTTTATTTTTTGGCCATTTTATCCCGCTTGTTTGTTGCTGATGTTTTTTTCTTCTAATGAAGGGAGCTGTTACCTTGAATTACTGTAATAGATTAGGTTTGTTATCATGCATATCCCATGTGTCTCCTACCTAACCTTGATGTGTGAGGTTTACAGATATAAGGGGAAGGTTCACAAGGTCTGCTGCCTGCTGTAACATTTGCCATCTTCAAACTCTAAAGAAAGAATGAGCTAAAAATGTATATTTTGTAATGTTTTTTCCACAGCTTATAAGCAGTTGATCTATTTGTTTTTATTTGTATTTATTATTATGGATTATTTCATTTGTATTATTCCTTTTATACCTGTTTTTTTTAAACAATTTCCTGTTGCATTTGTTTAATTATATTATACTGTTGCAATTATGTAATATATATATATTTAACCATTACATTTGATTTAACCCGATGTGAAGCATTTTGAGCTGTCTTTATGAGCTGTGTTCATACAGAACAGACATTATACAGAATCCTATACAAATACTATTATTTTTTATTATAATTATTAATATTACTATTATTTTATTAGTAGTAAGCACAATCCATGTATATATGACTGTTTTAGAGTTGTAGATTACTAGTTAAAATACATTACATGGAATCGAGTTGTTAAGGCATCAAGGAAAGCAAAAAATACCAACAAAAACAAAATCTAACACTGGTAATATTTTCTGCTTTATAAATAAAGGAAATATATAAAGCATAAGCATGATGCTGTGCTAATCAGCAGTGAGCCGCTTGGAACAGATGGTAGATTTCACACACTTTGGAGGAAGGTTTGTGTTGGGACTTACACTCTCAGTTTGGCGCTACTGTCGCACAATAGAGGAAAGACCTGCCTAATGAAGACTTGTTTCTATGTTTCTGCTCATTTGTAAACACAGAAAAACATTAAGGAATAATATAAAACATATTGGATTAAAACATTTTTATAAAAATTGTTTGTGCCACACATATTGTATCTAATATGTATCTCTGATGAGACCATCAGCACCACAGACACCGCTAATGTGCAAGACTGAAGTAGAAGACTTTTCTCTGTGCAATTCTTTCTTTCGTACCTTCTTTCTTTCATTCTAACTTTTCTCCATGTGCCCAGGTACTGTTCCCTTCAAACAAATGAATGGTAAAAGCAAGCAAAAGGGCAAGACTTAGTTAGCCATTCTCACTGCTCCAGTGTTTTTAAAAACTACTATTAATGAGAAAGTAAAGACATTTTCAGACTAAAATAATAAGCAAGTCTCTTGCTTGTACTTCTCCTCTCCTCTTCTTTCTCCTTTCTGCCCTTTTGATAACACTGTTTCTACAGTCCATTTTCCTCTTAATGGGGAATACTGTAAAAGGTCATGTTTGAAAGCAGCCAAACAACTACGCAAGAACTGTTATAATCCCCATGAATGACCAAAAGGGAAATAAATTCCTTGCAAAAAGAAAAGAGAGGTTCTAGACTATATGGACTATTTAGACACATGACCATCACCTACATCTTATTACAAAATAATGGGAATTAATATTGTGTTGCCTCCACTTTGGCAGCTACAACAGGCTCCAGTCTTCTGAGAAGGCCTTCCCCAAGATTTTACAGAGTGTAGGAAATTAATTTGTGCCCATTCAGTCAAAAGAGCATTTGTCGGGTCAGGCATTTATGAGATTGGACAAGGCCTGGCTCGAAATCAGCCTTCTAATTTTCCCTAAAGATGTTAAGTTGGGTTGAAGTCAGGGGTCTCCAAAGGCATAGATTTATTATTGACGACACAAAAGCAGTTTGCTGGGCCTGCTCCAGAAGCTGCATTTATGATAGACTTCTGACCAAAATGTCATGTAATCTAGAGCATCTGTTTATAGATGTGGTAGCTTACAAACACAAAGAGAGTTTAGGGTCTGTAAATATGTTCCTGAGACAATCATTTCACATTTCTGTTTATGTAAATTTACAACACTGCAGTTTAGCTTTCTGTACTTCATGACAGAACATCTAAAAACAATTCACAATTTTAAAAAATTTGAAAAACATGGTATTCAGGAAACGACATGTTAGATTTTTAGACAATACTGAATACAAGAATGTCTTTACTATTATGAGCTAAAGGCATTTAATAACGGACTCAAACTTGTGCAAACTTACAGTGGAGCTTTAATGTTTTGGCTGCCATCCTGACTGAGCATATCACCAAATTACCGATACACACACACACAGACACAAATATTTAGGGTTGCCACCCTACCTGTACTTATAAATGGTATGCATTGTTGCTGTAATGCTGCAATGTCTCTTACTCTTACACAAGGTGCTATTTGTCCCCTATGGTCTATGGTCTTCCTCACCTACATCAATTTGACTGAGCGTTGTATCACCAGGGCAGATTTAACAGGCATAACTTTTACAAACTGACATCTGGAGAAGGTGACATCCTATTGCAGTTCCATGTTTAAAGTCACTGAACCCTTCAGTCAGGCCCATTGCTCCACCAGTATTTGTCTATGAAGACTGCATGGCTGTGTACTTGATTTTATCCAAATGTTAGAAATGGGTGTGGCTTAAACACCTGGACATTAGAATGTAATTAGGAGGCCAGTTCACATACTTTTGGCCATATAGTATAGATTTGTGCAATAGCAATACCTCTCAACTGTTAAGGTTTACTAAACAAATTTATTAAGAGAAAGAGAAAAAAGGTAAAATGAAGGCTTTATCATTTGATAGCACATGCCCTTCCCAACATGATATTAACATTCCAACACCCCAACAATCCTCCCTACTTACAGGTTTGTGCACTTTCTTGATACATGAAAAATTAAACCACTAAAAACTCAGGGTCTACTGTGCCTCCTTTCTGTGCCAAAAGTAAATAATACACCCTGGGGACAAGAGAGGCTTGTGGTGGAATAGAAACCTGAACCACAGTGATCATTCCAAATTCCTCTGGGCACAGTGGAAGGGGCAATTATGGCCCCATGCCTGAAACTGCACCACTACGGGGCCCATTAGCAGGCTGATAATGTGTGCTACTGTACTTCAGAGCTGCTCTAAATGGCTTATCAGCAGTAATGAGATGCCCTAGGTTCATCAGAGACATCTCCGTTTGTGCTGAAAGATCTCTCTGGTGTTAGTTTAAGTGATATGCATGGAGACACATCCTGCTGATGAGGTGTGGTGTGCTGTGATGGGATGTTGAATCAAAATCATAATAATCACCACAAGAAAGTTTTCTGGGGGGCAGATAGGGTGGTATGATCTTTCTTGTTGTTTTACATCAAAAGCTATTGCCAGGTGCTATCAGATCAAAGGTGTGACTGAATCAGGTGGAAGACTGAGCTACAAAAGAAAGTTTTGTTTATTTGAACAATCTTGTGAACTTTGCTGAATGATCCTCTGACAAACATAACCTCATGTCTGATTCAAAGGTGTAAAGAAATGAATGTTTGTTCCTACATTCTTAACAAGAAAAGTGAAAAGAAGCATTCTTTGAAGCACTGTGAAAGAAGAAGAGACTGCTTTTGGTTCTCTAAAGAACCATTCAGTGGGTGCTTCTTTGAAGAGCCAGTTTCTTAAAAGAAATGTATTAGAATTAAGAACTTTAATGGGCCTCATTAAATGTAAAGGGTCTATACCATTTAAAAATTTTCTTAGAACCGTACATCCAAGAACCATTTAGGAACCTTTGGTTTTAAAGTGCAATTCATTCCTTATTCCTTATGTTCTCCTGCCAAAGTACTTATAACCTACTCAACACACACTTCTCCAGTTTGACTTTGGGATGGTGGCCAAAACATCTACTCAGGGTCACCTTTCTTCAAGCTGTCATGTTAAAAGGAGAGCAGCTACATTAGTCGCTTCCAGTTATAAGATCCTGGACTGCACTAACTTTGCAGAACCACTGGGAGAGCTGAGGGCAATTAAAAGTCTCGGTCTTCTTACTGGTTCCCTAAAGAAAACCATAATCCTTCAAAAGAACACCATTGGTGGGTTTCTGGGTCATACACTTTACTCTACAGAAGAACTGGTGGGTTTGAATACCACATATGGACAAAGGGCACCAGGTGACAGAAGAGGATTTGTAACAGTGTCTGGATAGATAAAGCTGAAACACCCACCACCTGGTCCAGGCTCTTCATCTTCAGCTGTACATGATGACATGCTTGGCAATGGTGTTCTCCTCCTCCACACGAGATCACACAGACCTCTGACACCTCCCACCACTTTGCTAAGAGCCTTAGCTGATAGTGGAGGAAGGGTTAGTCAGTTTAATTAACCTCATGTCCTGAGAATGAAGAGTCACACAGGGCTGGGAAGGTGTCCAGCTTGAGCAGAGGACTCATAAACCTGACACTACGATGTCTCACACCTTCCTGCTAGGTTTCATCATGGATTAATGAAAGGAGAGGCTATGAACTGCATAATTGTATGTGAAATGTTTCTTTCTTGAAACTGCAGTATACCAAGTTTGGGAGTAACAGATTAGACCCAGCATTAATCTTATATCAAAATCTCATAACTCCATTTATGGTTATTATTTTTTAATGCTCTTTAAAGTTTTGGCAGGATATTACAAATGAACTATCTATCTTGTTACATTTAATGACATTAAATTTTAAAACAAAAATGAGACATAAGGTTTATAGATGTCTGAATATTTTCTTACTTTTATTTACAGAAATGACTTAAAATGTGCTGTCGTCTTGGGTTCAATCCCTGAGGGGGCCACGGGTGCCTTCCTGTGCGGAGCTCTTCCCGTGTTTGTGTGAGTTTTCTTCTGGGTGCTCCGGTTTCCTCCCAATGTCCAATGGCTTGCAGTAGGTTGACTGTATACTCTAAAAATTGCCCGTAGGTGTGACTGTGTGTATGAATGGTCTGTCTATGTGTTGCCCTGCAATGGTTTGGCCTCCTGTCCGGCTTGTAACCTGCCTTAGGCCTGTAGTCAGAGCCTGGATTGGCTCCAGCTTCCCTGCGACCCGGAAATGGAAGAAGCGGCTTAGAAAATGGATGGGTGGATGGACCTAAAATGTGATATCTATGATGGCAACCTGTGGACAGTTGTCCAGAAGTAGGATCCTGAAAGACTAAACTGTTTGATAACACAAACTAAAAGAAGACATTTCACAAGTGTAATCATGACTTAGCTTCCTAAAGTTGTCATGTTCTAGATCATTTAGTGTTCTGCCTAACTGTCTAACTTGTGTCTGTTAAGTGACCCTGAGTTTGAGAAAATCATAGCCAGCTATATAAATAATGTGAAAGAAGATGTACTGTTCATAAGCCACTTTTAACTGAAAAAACTCCTTGAAATGGATTTGAAACCCAAGAAAAGCATTATGTTTCAGAGCATTTTGGGATATTTTGACTTACAAACTCTAGACTTACTAGACTAATGAGAAGTAGTAACTTCTTATCTGTTTGGCAAGCTAGATGGACTAATGTTCAGTGAGCAGATCTACCAAAGGTTTTAGCAGTTAAACAGAATTGGCACATTAAACTGCAGACCCTCTAATGGACAGGAAACTAAGTGCGGCAGGGCTTTATATATTAAAGAAACATGGCAAAGCAGAAAAGCACAGGGCAAATGTTCACACTTTGACTGACACACATTCCCACACACACACCTCTGTAGCACAGCTCTCAGCATCACTGTCACAAATCACTGTAGAGTGAAATTGAAAACATGAAATGAGGTGAGTACTATTATGTGTATAATGTGTGTGGGAGTGGAAAGTAGTGCTGTAAATGTTTGCCTAGCGGGGAACATTTGTTTTGACATTCTATATGGTCTTGAGAAAGGGGGTGGAGCTGCCTGTATCCCTGGAGCTGACAAAGAGCACTGAGCATTTCCTTGATCAGCCTGAATTAACAGCTCTAAAAGAGTTCTAGAGTTCAGGACAGGTAAAGCAACACTGCTGAGGTCATGTAAAGAAATAATGTACCTAAAATTCTGGTTGTGCACATTTTTTGTTCACATTTAATTGGAGAAGAAAACTATTTCAGTTTTTTTAACCCCAGTTAGATTTTAGATGGACCAGTCATCCTGAAATATTCACACAATATTATATAAAAAAAGGAGTTGCAAGGTGTTGTGACTGTGATGATATACACCACATGGCAAAATTGTGTGGATACCTGACCATCACACCTGTATGAGCTTGTTGGGACATCCCATTTCAAAACCATGGTAATTAATATACAGTTGCCCTCCCCCCACTTGCGGCTATAACAGCAGCCTCCACTCTTTTGAGTAGGATTTCAATACTATTTAAGGGGGAATTTGTGCCCAGACCCTAAAAAAATAGTCCCACACCAATAATCCCTCCTTAATAAAACTTTAATGTCAGCACTATGCATTCTGGTAGCATCCATCTGGCATTCACCTTACCCTAATTCACCAATCAGTCCAGCAGATAGTGAAGCATGATTCATCACTTCGTAGAATATTCCCATTGCTCCAGAGATCAGTGCTTCACACCACTCCTGACAACACTTGGCACTGCGCATAGTGATCTTACACCTGTTTACAGCTGCTCGGCCACAATTTTTGAAATTCTCGACACACAGTTCTTGTGTCAGTGTTGCTTCCAGAGGCAGTTTGGAACTTAATTACACTTATGAGTGAAGCAACAGGATTTTAACCACTACACTCTTCAGCACTCAGCAGCCCTGTTCTGTGAGGTTGAGTGGTTCACTTCTTTGTGGCTGAGCTGTTGTCACTCCCATCTTAGATGCTACCATTTCAAAATAATAGTAGCACTTAGAGTTTCCTGGGACATATCTAGTAAGGCAGACATCCTATATCAGTGCCACATTTAAAGTCATCTTCATTATGAGCCAATCTATCACCAAACTTTGTTTTTGGAGATTACATGACTATGTGCTTCATTTTATGCAACTGTTAACAACTGGTGTGGCTGAAACACCTAAATTTACTAATTATGTCCAGATACTTTTGGCCATATTGTGCATATGCACAAACTCTATGACCTCGGAAATAACTCTGAATTTTAAAAGAGTTAATCAATATTTTTAACTGATGAAATAGACTAGACTAGACTGTTCAAATACCTTATATTTGCCAACTTGTTTTGCATTGATCTTTCCATACTAAATGACATGACATTCCAGATTGTGAACGGTATCTGCCATTTACACATTTCGTTTTCTTTGATGATTGTGTTGCAGCAGTACAAAGGGTCCATTTATTTTATTATTGTGCATCTCTCTGTGGTGCAAAAATAAGCTTCTATTAGATAAGACAGAATAAAATGAGTATCTCATTATATCTGATCATCTGAAAACAACATTTTAACATGCAATCCATATTCCCTGATGAAAACATGCTGAAAGAACGTAATCGTTACTGAAACTGGTGCAAAATAGAGAAAAAATGTAGTTATGAAGAACAAATGAAATATGTGTGGGGATCACACTCAAACCAACCACAAACTACTTTCAAAACTAACATCTCTTCCTTTGTTGTTACTTGGTTCCTTCACACACTGCATGGTTTGCATCATCACTTTGCCCCCTTGTCATTCACCAATGCCATGCCTCTTCTGTTCTCCACCTGCAGATCCTTATGGTAAAATAAATCTCTTGTTCTGACCCTTCTCTGCCTTCATCACTCTTTATGTGACTGAAATTGGTGAATGTTTTTTTCTCTAAAGTGTCTAGGGTTCTTCTCAAGTTTGCGTATTCTCCCATCTACTAGCACATGTTTGATCCCCCACCGTCTGTCACCATTACATTCCATTCTCAAGGGTCATACAGCCCCACCTGTTGAGTCTGCATTTTCACCCTGCATCTTCAGTGCCTTGTCGCCTTTTCTTTTCCAACCCACCAATTACCCCATGGACTTTACTACTCGCACCACTGCAGCAAAGGACAAGGCTTTCTGCTTCAGTGAATTTTATCATTGTCCTCCTAACGCTATTTATTTTCAAGCTTCTCTTCCGGAGGCTAAGCACCTCCATTCATCATCTATCTTGCCAACTACCCCTGTGTGCTAGACTTCAATTTCCCCAATCACACCCTTTGTATATTTTCATAGAGGCTCCACTTCATCTCAGGCATTTCTTTTGAAAGATGAGCTTGACCACCTTCACCCCTTTAGTTTTTTCCTACCCTTGGCCACCTCAACCCCCTATTGCTTTTTAATGCAGAGGAACCAGTTTGGAGCATCCTTCAGTCTTGTTCCATCTGACCCTTTGCTCGACAATTTCTGCCTTGCGAGATTTTAGTTTCCGCTCCACCCTACCGATTTATTTTGTGGTGATGCTGCCTGTGCCCCTTGGCACCTGCTGCTTTACAAGTCATTTTGGTTGCTCTTCTGACATTGCTGATTTGCTTCCCTCTACATTTGACTTCCCAGTCCATTGGGACTGTGATCCCCTGTCATGGCTGACTTTCTTTTAGTGGTTTAATCATAGGTAGTAGGTGACCCTTATCCAAATGTCATCGGTATCATCACTCAAAGTGCCACAAAAAGGCCAACTCAATTAGTCCACCTGTTCACCTGCTCAGGCTAAATTCCAATATCCCATTTAAATCTTAGCATTACACATCTAACTCAGACATTTAAATGCTCTACTAACTGGCAAGCCTTTTGTTTTATATTTGAGCTCCTCCATCTCCCACTGGCTCGTACCCCAAAGTTCTCATGTCACTCCTTCAAAATCAGCATTTTTGCAGGCCAAGGACTTCTGAAGCACTGACTTACTCATGTGTGGGTCGATCGGGCATACTCCTCACCCACCTAAACAAAATCCAAAGTCTCTGATCAGTTCTGAATTTAACCTTGTTATACTGTTCCTTGGGGGTCTGGCCTTTTAGTTCAAAGCAAAGGTTGCCAAGAATTCCAGCACAAGTTTTCAATAGTTCTCTCTCCTTATTCAGTCATACAGTGTTTTTCTGAACTGCAATAATAAAAGGCACATGGCAAACCCACAAAATGTAACAGTGATACTGTATATGTGTGATGACCTGTGAGATTATCAGTTATCAGAGTTTATTAGCTACTCCCACCCAGTATATACAGTTA
>JBBPDA010000013.1:9357172-9359672 GCA_037974385.1 Arnoldichthys spilopterus | reverse complement strand
TTACTCGGCTGAAGAAGGTGGCAAACCTTTTCAAAAGACAGACAGAATTTCAAGACCACTGTTACCTCCATCAGGAGTGCTTGACCAACAAAGATCACTCCAAGAGCATGGAGTTTAATAGGCTGCAAGGTCACAAAGGAACCCAGGTTAACTTCTGAGCAACTAAAGGCCACTCTAACATTCACTAATGTTAATGCTAATGAGTCTACCACAAGAAAGAACATTAACATAAGAACAATAGCATACATGGCAAGATATCTGATGTAGTTGGCCACTTTTTAAACTTGTTTCTGATGAAAATGCTGGTTTATTTTGTGTTGCCCATGTGTTTTGGCAGTATTTGTGATGATCCCATTGTCCTAGGCTCTATAGGAACTTGATTCCATAGGAGTTTAATACTTCAAAGTGAAAGCCATAATATACACTGCATTATCACAAACAAAAAATATTTAAAAAATAGAAAATGCAATGGAAGACAGCAAGTTAACAACATGCTACCTATACATACGGTATCTGCTATAGAATAAGTTTGACAATTTGACTGGATGTTGGGTGGATGCTGCACCAAAAGCTCTACTCTTTTTCTGCTACTACATCTTGTTCCTACCTGAGAAGCTAACTCTGGTCCCACTTGGAAAGGATTTCCTGCAACCCAAAAGGCCAGTTTCATCACTTCTCCTCACACCACAGTTCCGTGTCTCCTCAAACCTCTGAAAAGGTAGATGAAGATGGAATTTTTTTCAAAAGGCACAAAGACGTATCTTTCAGCACACCCCAGGCAATGAGATATCTGACACACATCTTATCTTTCACCACTCACCTCCTGTACTACTGGGACAGCATTTATGACAATGAATTAAGATGAAAATCACGTGCCCTAAAGTATCATACAGTATGTGACAATCAAATTTCTGCAGTGCACCATAGATCCCTGGATATACTACTCTAACCAAATAATCCAGTACAGTCTTTTTAATATACTGGATCCCACAATGCAATGTGGAAAGCAGCAATAGTTTGCTGAATGATTGGAGGCCTAAGAAAATTATGTTGTTTTTGGGGTTGGTTTGATTTGCCTTTGATGTTGGTATAGTCGTGCTCCTGCTCTGTGGTATGCTACATAGAACATTATGGAAATTGTAGCTCACTGTATTGTGCATACTGATATGAGGAGTGGCATTCAGCATTTAGTATATACTAGCAGTATACTGTACTATATTTATTAGTAAATAGGTACACACATTAGTACATTTGTGGGCAGTGGTGGCCTAGTGTTTATGACATTGCCCTTGGGACCTGAAGGTGGGAGGTTCAAGTCCTGGCCTGGGCACTACTGAGGTATCCTTGAGCAAGGTACTGCCTTGTAACACTGCTCCCCGGGCGTTGTTGGTAGCTGCCCACTGCTCCACATGTGCACGTGTGATGGGTTAAAATCTAAAAGTAGATAAAGATATCCCAATTAAACAAATATACTTTATTGAGGCAAAATATTCAATATTACATACAGTGGGTACGGAAAGTATTCAGACCCCCTTTAATTTTGTCATATTGCAGCCATTTGCTTAAATCATTTAAATTAATTTTTTCCCTCATTAATGTACACACAGCACCCCATATTGACATACAAAAAAAAAATTTTTTTGAAATTGTTGCAGATTTATTAAAAAAGAAAAACTGAAATATCACATGGTCCTAAGTATCCAGACCCTTTGCTCAGTATTTAGTAGAAGCACCTTTTAAACTAATACAGCCATGAGTCTTCTTGGGAAAGATGCAACAAGTTTTTCACACCTGGATTTGGGGATTCTCTGCCATTCCTCCTTGCAGATCCTCTCCAGTTCTGTCAGGTTGGATGGTAAACATTGGTGGACAGCCATTTTTAGGTCTTTCCAGAGATGCTTAATTGGGTTAAGGTCAGGGCTCTGGCTGGGTGTAATGCTTTGTACGGGCAGCAAACGCGGATGGACACCTGGGTTGTGAAAACAGAAAGTGTTTAATAAAGAAAACAGACACACAACAAGCATACACACAATGCACAAGACACTATGGGGCTACAGAACACTAAGGGCTAGGACTAAGGGTAGACACAGAACACAACCAGACACGGTGGTATCAAGACATAGAAAACACAGGTTGAGCCACGCCGTCCACACGCCCAGGGAAGGCTCTTAAAGCCACCTTAATGCCTCCCAGCTGTCAGGTCAAATCAGGACCAGCTGGAAGGCGGGGCTCCGACGTGGGACGGCCTTACACTGCGCCATTCAAGAACAGTCACAGAGTTGTTGTGAAGCCACTTCTTCGTTATTTTAGCTGTGTGTTTAGGGTCATTGTCTTGTTGGAAGGTAAACCTTGGGCCCAGTCTGAGGTCCTTAGCACTCTGGAGAAGGTTTTTGTCCAGGATATCCCTGTACTTGGCCGCATTTATCTTTCCCTCGATTGCAACCAGTCATCCTGTCCCTGCAGCTGAAAAACACCCCCACAGCATGATGCTGCCACCGCC